>CM019933.1:6077692-6262798 GCA_009764595.1 Geothlypis trichas | reverse complement strand
CAAAGTAGGCAGCTCTGGTCTCACTGGTAGCAGGAAGATAAGTGGTTTAGCATCAGACATTATATACTTGGAAGAAATAAAAAAATCACAGAAAATATAAATAAAAAAGAGTGCAAAGTTTTATTGTCAAGCCCGGCTGTCACTTCATGAAACCAGAGTCATATATAAGATATATGTGACATACTAATAGGAAGTAATTTACCCAAGGATGTTTTTGTGCCTTGAAGTGCCTTCAACATTTCTGCTTTGAAAACTTTGCAAGTGTGTATGCATCAGAGCAGTTACCGAGGCGCTGAAGTTCCCAATTTGTGCACAATGTGACTTTTATAATGCTATTAAACTCATCTCATGGAAAGTGGTGTGCACAAAACAATGATACATGAGATCTCAAGGAGGCTGCTGAGTGGGGGAGAAGGCTGGAGTGAGGAAAAAGCTTTATAAAGTCACTTTGAGAATGAACCTCTGCTCCAGAAGCCCTCTGTTTATTCTCATTGGGAATTGTCTCCTGTGCTTTGGGTGGAGATTCATGCATGTGCTGGTTTCGTCTGGGATAGAGTTAATTTCCTTCACAGTATCTACCACGGGGATGTGTTTTGAATTTTTGCTGAAACAGTGTTTATAATAGAGAGATGTTGCCATTATTGCCGAGCAGGGCTTGCACAGGATCAAGCATTTTTCTTCTTCTCACCTCATCTCAGCAGTGAGTGGGTGCACAGGGAGTTGGGATGGGACAGAGGCAAGACAGCTGACCCCAAGTGATCACAAGGACATCATTGTAGGCATCACTCAGCACACAAGAATAAAGTGTGTGCAGGGAGTTTGGAGTGATAGCATTTCTCTTCCCAAGTCATCGTTGTGTGTGATGGATCCTCTGCTTTCCTGGGAACTGCTCAGCACCTCACTGCTGATGGGAAGTGCTGGATGCATTCCTTGTTTTGTTTTGCTTGTGAGTGTGGCTTTTCCTTTCCCTGTTAAATAGTTTCATGAAAAACCCCTGTGTTTCTTCACTTCTGATTCTCTCCCCATCCCACCATGGCCAGGGAGTGAATGAGTGGCTGTGCGGGGCTGAATCTCATTCAAATCACGGTAGTGCTGCTTGCATTTCTTATCCCCTCAGTATAACAAATTGCATGCATCTGTTTCTCTTGTTAAAGTAAATTTATTATGGTACTCATCTATTTACCTCTAGCATGGGGCACAGACAGACCAAGATTCCCTCCTGTCACATGAGGTCTGACTTGAAGGGATGGCCCCAGAAGAATCTGTGGGATGTGTGACTCTACTAGTCATGCAATCAGGAACATCAGCTCACAATTTTCCACCTGAAGTGTAAATCTTTTCTCTTGTACTCTTTCTCCTGCCTTGCCACCTGCCATGCTCTTTTCTCATATGTCTCTTTCTGCATCCTAACTGTTAAATTTGTGAGAATTTTTGTCATCTGTGTGAGCAGTAGCAGATCCACACTGCCCAGTCCTGGGCAGTGGGTTTTCAAGGAGTGCATTGGAACACAAATAATGCCCACAATTTTACAGCTGAAAATGCCCTCCCTCCTCCTTTTTTGTGTGCTGGGATGATTCCAAGCATAACTTTTGCCCCATGGGAGGCAAACTAAGGGCACAGATTAATTGCCTACAGAAGAGTGGTGAGATAATGGTAGACCTGGGGAGACAGGATGCACAGATTTCCCTGTACAATGGGAAAATCCAAGTCCATGATTTTTTATTTGTTCATTCATAAAATACAAAAAACCTCATCGAGAATAAATAAATAAACATCTTGCTTCAAAATTAAGTTCCCTAGAGGGAAAAAAAAACAAACGGAGGGAGTTGAAGGTCAGTCCAAATATTTTCCTGTACTAAATTCAGAGAATTTAATTCACAGTAAAACTATATATGATTTTTTAAATGCATTAAACCAATGATTTTTAAAGCTATTTTGAACTTAAAAAAAAAAAAAATCCCATGTGGAAGCTTTTGCCACAGTACAGTTTGTCACCATCACTGTGTTTCATTTGTTTTCCTCCTTGCATCAAATTTGCTTGAAAACAATATTTTTTAGGCATTTTGACAGATATAATTTTCCTCACCAGGCAAGCACTCTGACAACATTGTTTTGAACAGCTTTAAATAGCAGTGGCTTTGGCTCTGGAATGCTCTGACCAGCTTAAGGCATCTAAAGGAGAAGTGCAACCAGAAACTCCAGACTACTCAGTAGGTGAGGCCTTTTTCCTTATGAAGACTTGGACTACAAAACCCCTAGTCACAGACTTAAATATGTTGGATTTACTCAAGCTTGGATTCAACAGCTAGAAACAAATAAAATGCAATATAGCTGGGTTTAGGTGTACAAATATCTGTTTAGGGAGTAAAAGGAACAGGTTTGGCTCTGTCCTCTTTCTCCACTGGCCTTCAGAGCTGAGATTGCTCTGCAGCAAATAAATGGCCTTGCATTAAAGCAAGGAAAAAGCAGTGGAAGATGAGCCAACTTAAGACCTAGTTCTGAGGTGGTCCAATTAATATATTTTCTTTTGTCCATGCTTCTTTCCACCTGAAGACACAACGTGAGCCTTTTTCTGGGGTGTGAATGTGAAAATATCTGTATGTGAGCTCGTGCCCCTGATTCTCTCCCATCCCCTTCAATTTTCTTAATGGTATTCAGGGAGAGTCATACTTTTATTTTTCAAATTACACCAAGGAATTGTATTAAATATAGGATTTAGGACTTGGCAAATCAACAAGCACATTGTACTCCTATGGAGACAAAAGGTGACTGAACAGTTTAGCCAGCCGACATACAGGCAAAAGTAATGCTCCACAGTAAGAGGATTGCTGGCTCTATTGTTGAGCCCACAACAGGAACCAACTTATTGCAACATTAATTTCCCATCTCACATGGAAGTTATTTAAGGGAGAAGACTAACAAGCAAGCAGTGCCCACAGTTTAATCCTATTGTCACCCTGATGGATTTATATTTGCTGCTGGGTTGTAGAGGTGGAATGAGGCTGCTTTGTTATTATTTCAACTGCATTTGCTGGGGGAAAAAAACAACCCCAGGATTAAGAAAACATGGCTTCTGCTACCTTTAGATAGTCAGGAACTGCTGTTCTGTTAGTGTAGGTATAAGATGACTAAAATTATATCTTAGTGATGCAGAAATTCTTCATTCAGGAATGATAGAAATATTTTTAACTGCAATTAGGCCTTGTGAAATGTCTTTTTTTTCTTTTCTACATCTGTTCTTATGAATTCATTTCTCACTTGCCTTTTTAAAATTTGTATAGCAGCAGTCACAGCAGTACATGGGGCCAAGTGTAGTAGTTACTGCATGTTTCCTGCTCTCTGCATCTTGGAAATATTTGTAGAAATTCATCTATAGATGCATGCTTCCTCTGTAACCAGAAGGGGATCCTCTAGTTGGTTTTGCAGTTGCAGGCAACTTCTTTACTGACATTGAACAGCAGCAACAGATGTCTGCAGTAGACCAGGCAGTCAAATATTTACTTCTCCATATTTGGACTAGGAGTCAGAACCTCTGGTGATCCTGTTTAGCACAAAGCTGTTTTAACCTTACATGCAAAGAAAGATGGTCACAGCTTTGCACTACCACACAGAAATAGTTCAGGTTCAGTTTAGACAAATCTTCCACTGATGTTGACCATCAGAATTGCACTAAAGTCAGAAAGTGTCACAGTGGATTGCATGAGAACGATGACTACACCTGTAGCTTTTATGGCTTCCTTTGAAAGGTACGGCTGCTTTTCAAGGCATTCACAGTCAGAGTGAGTAACACAGAAGGAAATCAGGAGTTCTCATTTTTTCTGCTGAAATCACAAATCTGGATCATTTACAGATAGTCACCATTTCTTGTGCTTGGGTACTCCAAAGAAGTTTGATTTGAAAACATAAACAAAAAGTTTGATTTTGAAAACATAAACAAAACCCCACAAATCTTTTGGAATTAAAATGGCCCTCAATTTTTTTTTTCCATAAATGCTTATGATTTTGTTCTTTGTTTAATTTTTTGGTGTTTTTTTGGTTTTGTTTTTTTTTTCCTTTCAATTTGCTGAAAAACGTACCTGCAAGTGTAGACTCAACATTTTTATCTTGATCTTGAGACAAAAAAATTAGAAAATAAATCCACTCCCAACATTTTTTTTATTGCTTGTGAACAGTGTTTACTTACTTTATTTCACCCAGTATTAACTGAAAATATATTTTTGCTGACAGGCAACTGGCCTAAAGCAGAATCTTTCTCCCCTGATGCACACACAAATGTTGTCTTCCTCCCCACTTCATTTGACTACATCAGTCTCGCATTCAGAAAGGCACCATGGCTCTTCTTAATGCTCTTCATTATGTCATTTAGTTATGTATTTTTTTTTCTTGCGTATGCATATTATATTTTTTGCTGCTCAGTACCCTATTCCATACGGATGGAACACATTCAAGAGCCTGTCAACCTGACAGTCTTTCTCAGTCTTCTTTAAAAATAATCTCTTTAAGTATTTCTTGATCTAGATCTCTGCCTTATGCTCTTTGATGCAAGGAATATATCTGATTTTTAAGTACAAAGAGTTCCTTTCTACAATTAGTAAACCATTTTAAGGATGGAAATCTGATACAGAGTTCTCTAAAAGTACAAAACATATAAAATTTCAACCAGCCCTCTTCACATAACCCTGGTGCTAGCATTAAGGTATCCCCAAATACCTTTCTTCAGATAGATTTGAGGCAAGTCTATTAGAAGTGTCTGTCTAGCACCATTTTAAGTCCTGTGTGAGGTCCCCAGTTTCCTCTTATAGCTTGTTCCTGAACTTTAGCAGCCATCATCCTCCAGCTCAACTCTGAAATCTTTGATCAGAAATTACTGCAGATCCCTGCTCCGTGGCCCATTTGCATTTAATATAACTATAGCTATTTAAAAAGTATGAATTTGGGATTCATTTCACCTAATTTTAGTTAACTGCAGGGTAAGTGTCTACATAAGAGCTGGTTTTCTGAGCTCCAGTTGCTAAAATTGTGTGACTCCTCAGAGGGATTCCTCTGATTAAACGCTGTGCCTACTTCAGGCAGAGCTTGATTATTCACCAGAATGCTGTGGCCATCCCTGGAAAAGGATTCTAAGCACGAGGTTCATATTGCAAGAGGCACCTGGAAGGTCCTGAGTGCTGTCCTGCAGCCCAGCCTGGTTGCCCTGGATCATCAGATGTCAGTGCATGCAAGTGAGCTGAGCCAAGAATGTCTGGGAATTTCTGAGCTGTCTTGGTTCCCTCTGCAGCCAGCAAGGAGAGAGAGCTGGGAGGAATTTGTTTTGGGAGGTGGGTATTCCTCACTCTTTGCTGAACAGGAAAATTATCTGCCTAAATTATAAGTCAGCTGGAGTGATCCACAGTGAAGCTCATCCTTGGACACTCAAGAAAGATAATGTGGATCTTTTAATTGTGCTTTTAGAAAAACACATCGTTTTGTCATGCCTTGAAAGTGAATCTTAATCTTAATCTACTTTAGTTTGGAAGGTTGATTCTGCCTGTGATTTGCATAGGAGCTTAGGGCAGTTGCCTACTTACTTATTTCCATTTTTCTTTACCTGAGCAATGAATAATAATCTTACAAGGCTTTTATTATTTATTATTAACACTGATACAGCACTGATTATATACAGACATATTTAGTATCACGTTATGTTAGATGCTGTAAAAATAAATCAAATGAAACAATTTCTATTCCACAGAATTTGCAGCATGAAAAAAAATATGCAACAAAAGTGTTCTAATAAAGAAGTGAGGTTAGTAAGGAGGAACAAAAATAATCATACATTATCCATAGTCCATCAGAAGTAGCAATTATAAGTCATTACCTTATATTTTTCAGTGCTTTTATTTGTGTGGATGAAAGTCTCTAGGCAGGCTAATGTCAGTGTAAATGAATTGTATAGGGGATGACTACTTGTAAGCAGACACACTATATTTGGGAGAATAAATGTTTGTGTTATGCCAAAAAGAACAGAAAAAATCAAAAGATTCAACATGCCCAAAATAAAAAACAAAAACAAAAACAAAAACAAAAACACAATGCACCAAACATATTCGCTTTGAAATATTTTTAATAGAATTCCATTTACACTTAGTAAAATTCATTGTTATGGAAATTGATTGCTTTACATGTAATGTGCAACACTTTAGCAAAAGATTATGAAAATTTAATTTAAATTTTTTTCCTACAATAAACATATTTTTACAGTGTCTATAATAAGAATAGTCAAGTGGACTGGACTGGATTGGATTGGATTGGATTGGATTGGATTGGATTGGATTGGATTGGATTGGATTGGATTGGATTGGAGAAAAAAGCATACCATGACAGAAGAAACAAATTACCTGTATAGGAGAGGGACTATATATATATTGGACTAAAGTAAACAGGTTAACACAAGTTAACTGAAGTTAACACACAACCCTCTCCCTAGAACAGTGTCATGCTGTCATGCACTAGGTGCTAAGGCACCCATGTGTAGTTATCCTAGACAACATCCACAGCTACCACAGAACAGCCGTCACATATTGAGAATTTTTTTGCAGCATAGCTGAATCTCAGCCAAAAGGTTTGGTGCTAAAAAGACCATCAGAAGCTGAAGTAGCTAATCAAATTGTAAAATATACTGTATTTTACTAATTTAGATGTATATATATATATGCAGTCACCTATGCACGACTGTGACTTAAAGCTAAAACATAAGCAAGAATGGTAGATTCCAGCACCCGTCTAAGATCAGGTTCCTGCTTACATGCTGTCCTAACCGTCGAAGAGTCATCTTCCCTTCCCTGAAGTAAAAACTTCAGTTTGTATCTGATAGTCTGGGACTTAAGTATCCACATAAAAGAAAATGTATACGATTGAATGAAAACAAAACAAAACAAAACAAAACCAATAAAAAACAACAACAAAAAACCACAACCAACCAAACAAAAAAAAACCAAAAACAATACCAACAACTCAAATAACAGGATATATTATGAGAAAAGACTGAGAGAACAGGGAATGCTCAGCCTGTAATAGAAAAGGCTTTGGAGTGACCTAATTGCAGCCTCTCATCCTCCAAGAAAGCCTAAAAGAAAGATGGAGAGGAATTTTTTACAGGGGTATGTACTGACAGGCTGAGGGGGAATGGCATCAGGCTAAGAGAAAGAAGGTTTATTTTACAAAACAGGAGATAATCCTTCCCTGTGAGAGTGGTGAGGCGCTGGCACAGTAGCCCAGAGAAGCTGAGAGTGCCCAACCCTGGAAGTGCCAATGCCAGGCAGGATGGGGCTCGTAGCAACCTGACTGCAATGAACGCTGGTAAGGCTGCAACAAGGTGATATTTAAGGTCCATTCTAACCTTGGCTATTCTATGATTTTGGGATTCTGTGTGCAGAGCACAGCCTGACTACTCCAGTTAGGATTGCTGAGTGGGTTCTTTCTTGCTGTTGCATAAAGATACAGTCATTCCTTTCCGTGTCTCACTGCGCAAAGACAACTACAAAAGTGCCAACATAATGCATGGATTGAAAATCTAACTTTTACTATTCTCCAATTTTTTTTTCCCATAAGTACTCAATTTTCTTAGAAAATTGCTGAAAAGCAGCTATTCCTCAAAGTTTCCCAAAATTGCAGGATCAATTTGAAGTCTACGAATCAGAATATAATTTTCTTAATTTGTATGTTATGTGTATTCTTCTCTCCTGCCCCTAAAAGTATTCCCTGTTTTACTAATTAAAAATGAACCATTTAAATAGGCAAAGATGGGAATGAGTAGTGTCTCAGTCTTACCTATCACAACGGAATACCTCTGTAGGTTATTCTTTGGTTGTTAACATACTGTATCTAATAAATAGTAGTGACAAACTGCAAACACCATGGAAAGTTGCATTGATTATAATATTAATTCAAGAGCAAACAAGACAGATTTTTTTCTTTAATTCAGGGGGAACAAAACAAAGCATAGAAATTGAACATAAACAGAGTTGGGATCTGCAATTCATTTTTCTTGTTTACTGGGAAATTGGGCCTAGTTAAGTTTCAAAAATGCTAATGAGGAAATAAATTAGGTAGCAATTTTCCAAGGCAATATCTCATTGGATTTGTATTTGTTTACTTTTATCTATATTTGTCCTTGTTAACCCCTTTTTACCCAGCCGTTCAATTTCATTCACTCAGTTCTTTTCCTCTTTTTATATTTGCATATTTGTTTGGTATGATAGCATCTATATGTTTCTGAGAAATTAATGTCCACACTTCACTGAAAAGAAAGAGGGACATAACCCACTTTGAGGGTCTTCTCCTCTCAGTGTCAGCTGAATGACACAACACTCCTACTGGATTTCCAAAAAGCTCCTGACATTTGACTATTCAAACTGCAGTTAACAGTAGTTCATTGAAACCAGTGAGATCAGACTTAGGCCAGCAATAATTACTTTTGAAAACTCCATTCTTAATCCCCAATAGTTTCTATTGACCTTTGTGAGATGCTTCTCTGGAAGGAAATTTTAACTCTAATGAACCTTAAAAACAAGAGGCAAATTAAGTTTTTTTCTTAAGGCTAAATTATATACTCATAAATTTAAATATAATTCTCCTGTAAGTAGGCTTGGGTTTTGATGTTTTTTCTTTTTTTTTTTTTTTTTTTTTTTGAGAACTATTTCACCATCATAAGAAAAAATTTAAGAGTAAATTATTGCATGAGATTAAAGGTATATGGCTCAATGTAATGTCATTGCACTATAATTCCCTTAAGTTTTGCTCCGGGCAACATACTTGGTGCATGGGCATCAATCTGGGTAGAGAAAAGACAATGCACTTGCATCAGAAAATTTATCTGCAATGCAATTCCTTTCTGTTTCACAGGATTGTCACCATTAAGTAGTCAATTTTCAAACCCCATATTGTGACTTTGAGAATGGCACTCGAGGACCTGCTGATATAAAACCTATCATTATCAGGTCAATCATTTCCCAAAGCAGTGACAGATATTCAACATTATTTTCAGAGATAAAGGAATAGTCTTCATCACAGCTCCTCTGCTTGTTGGCAATTTCAGTAAAGAGGCCAAGAGGTGAATAGCCTGCAGAACTGGCTCTCTTTTTTTCATGCCTTGGGTTGACTTTTTTAAGTTAAAGACCTTTTGGAGAAAGTTTGCCCCCTCACAGCCTTTTTTTTACAAAAAGTGGCCATGTATGTGAATTTCGAGCAACCAGCAACACCCATTGCTAAAGGGCAGAAGCTAACCAGGGAAAGGTCATTCCAATTCACAAAGGGCTTTGATATTTCAGAATAGCTGACTTTGTTATGAACTGAAGGAGAACCTCACATGTCAAATTCTTTGTGTAAAATAAAAAATGTCACTATCTTCAGGAAACCCACCAGAAGAGCCATCCTGAAGGTAAGAACACTGGAAGCTCCTGGGAGGGTGGCTGTACAGAGGTTCCACAAGTTTTCTGTTTCTCTTATCCTACACATTCAAAATGGGAAGCCACTTCAGTAAGTGGCAAGATGAGGAGGTTTTTCAGGAACTGAAGATCCAATAGTTTCCAAGTTTTCATCTTACCTTCCATATAGAGAGGCACTGTGGGATCCTGGCAATCCCCATAGCCAACCAGTGGAAAAGATGGAGAGAGACAACAACCAAAGAAAAGACAACATTTTTAATGGGACTCAGTCTTGGATTCCAGTGCAGCTCTATCAACATTCAACAGCTGTCATAAAACATTTACATTTTATAAATTATTATCTCCTGAGGGAATATTACTATTCAGGACGTTTCTACTAAACAGTAATGAGGATAAAACACTTCTAGAAGTTTTGTTGTTTTTTGTTTTTTTTTCAGTTTTACTGATCTTTTATGTTAACTGCCTATACATAAATTTAGCGGCCACAAACCCAGATTTAATAATATTTTTCATACTTATTAATTCTTTAGTTTGTTTTTCAAAATACTTTGCTATCACATACTTCTATTAACATATTAATTCTATGTCAAGTATAAGGTAGATTCAGAAAATAGTTTTTTATTTGTTTGTTTGGGGTTCTTTATTTTTCAGAACAGGGAAGTGAGGACTCTTCCATCCTGGGAAAAGATGGAAAAAGTTTTCTGAAAATAAGGCTTTATAAAGTTTTCTTCAATAGAGTTATGGACCTCTAAGATATGGGAGGAGAGGGAAAAAATAACACCAACATGAGAAAACATAGTATTTGGTTAATATTATATTTCTGTTTGGATGGTTGTCTTTTGCATGCTCATCATCCCAGATATAAATTATTTTTTTAAGTAGGCCTTTTAACCTTTTGTAAAGCCTCATTCCTGTGAAATGAAATAGGTCAGTATAAGTTTCACATGTAAACTAGATCCATCGCCTGCATGAAACCTCCAGTAGAGGCCTCTTTGCATCCTGCAAATTCCTCTGACAAAGTCCAGATAGCCACAAACTGAGGATAGCCATTTTTTATCCTCTGCTGGAGCAAGCCCATGCCTTCCTGCCTTTCTTATTTTGTACTCTTATAAACGCTGGCATCAAGACCTCATTCCTTGAAAGAAGACGCCTGTGCTAAGCACCTCTTTAACAAGCCTCGTTCTAAATAAACATCATCCATCACATAACTGTGTGATTTATACTTTTCATCTAGGAAGGTGTGCTGATCCAGGCACCAAATGCAGACTAAGCTCCCTTAGGGAATGAATTCATCCTTATGAAACTTCCTCTTCAAACTCCATTTCTCATTAGAATGAGTGTTTTCTTTTTCTTCTTCATTTTGTCCCACCTTTTACAGTCTCCTGTCTTCCTCCCATGCATCAAGCAGTTTTACATTACTCTTCCTACATTAAAAAAGTACTTTGTTACAGGCAACCTTTCAATTAAATTTCTAAGTAAAATGACTGTATTAGGCAAAAGTTTGTGTAGTAGCCAATAAAATGTCAGATAATATTGAACACAGGCTTGGACTAACCTTGCAACCCAATAAGTTATTATGTGCAAATGTTACAACTTGATTTTGAAGAGAATACACATGCATGATGAAGCCATTTTATGGCTAAGCTGAGTGATTGATTACAGCATTCTGATCCATCTTGACAAGATAAACTCAGATAAAAGAATCTGATGATATTTAAGACTTGACAATTTATTATCCAAAGATTCCTGTAAAAATGATTTTATAATTCCCTTCATTTAACTGGGGTTTTTTCAAAGTAATAAAATATATTTTTCAGAGTAACTGACAATGATCAGAAACTCTTTTTTCTCGCTAGCAGCAAATTCCACTAAGAAATAAAAATGCGATGAGACAAAAACAAACACTACTGTTTGTCCCAGCTGCTCCTTGAAGCAGCTTTATGAAAGCTAGTCAAATGGGAACTTGTTTGTCTGTTAAAGCTTTAAGCTTTTTATTATGCTTAAAATCTTGTTATGTGCTAAAGGGAAATGCAGTGAACACATGAAGTCAAGAATTTATTATTAATAAAAATGAAATCATAATGGCAAAACTAGGCAGGTATTATTGGCTCAGATTTACAGGACAAGAAAATAAGGAATATTAGTACCAAGAAAAAAGTTTCAGCACTATAACAAAGCAATTATAGTTGTTATACACACAATAGCACCTATCCCTTTTAAGAACATTATGGTCACCCTGACATTGTCCCTCTGGACCCTGTACCACGTATCTTGCTCAAGCAAAGGAACATTTGGATCAGGCCATCAGTGTTCCAAGCTCAAAAATGGAAAAAATAAAAGCTGTGTTAATGGGGTTTCTTCATTATTCCTCCTTTTTTGGGGAATTGGCATGGACTATTCTTCTACTTTCTAACATCTTTATACGTTTTGCTTTTTCTTCCTTGTTTGCATCCCTTCATTGCATCCCAGTTTGCTACACATAATGTGTTCCATATATGTCAGATATCTGGTCTTTTATGTCTTCACTGCCCTTAAACCTAGTTTCACCCTGCTCCAAGTCCTCACTTTTTTCACCACTATTGACCTATTCATAGCTGCTCCAGAGTTAATCTGTAGAGCAGGATCCTTTTCTCCTAACTGAACCTATTAAACTGATCCCAGTCTTTGATTGAAGAGAATGATAGAGCACTTTCAAATGGCCAAAAAGAAGCCTACAATACATGAAATTAATTACACATTGGAGGCATTTGTTTTTCTTATACTCTGAGAGTTACATGCCCTTCTTTTGGCACCAGTATCAAGTACTCTTTATTTCAGTGCAATATTTAGCATATAATGCCAAGATTAGTTTATCAATCCACTGTGCTTTTATTGTGAATTATTATGAAAATATGAGAACATCTTTTGAAAACCATTGAAGGTTACATAGCCTTTCCCTCATCTTCAGTACTGACAAGTCTCTTTCATTACACCCAGAGCCAACAACTTCAGTCTAGTTAAAGAGAAAACAAACCCATCAAATATCCAATCCAAAATAATTTTTTGAAAGCTCCTGTTGACTTCTCTGAGAGCTGGATATTCTGTATTTTTGGATGTATTCAGCCTTCCTGGATTTCAGACAAATATTTTCTAAACTGACTCTGTTGATGTGATAAGTTTTGGTGATATGGCTTCAGGAATAAGTCAGATATCTACCACTGGGAGTTTTTTCATCTATCATTCTTAGTTCTTTTTGGTCTCAATAATACAATGAAACATATTGTTCCAGAAGCAATTAGAGCCAGAAGACTGTGAATGCCTGCTCCTATTCATTTTCTCTCCTTAACCTTGGGCAAGATTTTTAATTATTATTTCCTTCTATTTCTAATATATAGAGTGGGGAAACTGTTATAGCCTGATACCAAAGACAGCAAATATCAACACTGTGGAACTGTCTAAGTACTATATGAATAATATTCTGCATATATTCCCTACATATCCTAATAATCATAATAAATGGCATAATAGATAATAATGCATTTGCTTGCTGTGCATATTCTTTCAAATAGAGTACAACCAGAAGAACAGCAATAATTGGTACGAGTAATCAACCATCACAACAATGAAAGTTTCAACTGATAATAAGTACCAGATGTTGAATGAAGAATAGTGTAATAAATAACCCAGAGGTGTGAAAAAGAAGCCAATTTCATTTCATCAACAATTTCTGAGCTGATGAAGTTATTTTTTCTGAACTGTATAAAACACACCAAACATCTTTATTAGGAAAAAATAATATTTCAAAGCTTTTCCTTTAACAAAATAATGAGGTTCTACCTCTAATTAAGTCATTAAAATCTTGTTAGATTGCATCTAAGATGAAACGTTATCATAATACAAAAATCATATTGTAACACAAATAGCAAGATTTTGTTCTACCAGTACTGAAAAGGTACATTACAATGCCATTAAAATTTTTCCTATATTACTTTAAATTAAACTCTAAATTAAATCAGTCTTTCTCCCCAAAGCTTAATTTTTTTTACAGTTTGTCAGCTTGTAACCTCAACATAGGAAGAACATGGCCATATTGGAGTAGGGCCCAGAGGAGACCACAAAGATGATGTGAGGGTTCCTCCTAAGAGAAAAAGCTGAGTAAATTGGTATTTGTCAGCCTGGAGAAGAGAAGGCTCTAGGCAGAGCTTGTAACAGACTTACAGCACTGAAAATAAGTTTACAAGAAAGGTGGGGACAAACTTAATAGCAGAACCTACAGCAAGAAGACAAGGGGTCATGGTTTTAAAATAAGATGGTAGATTTAGCTTGGATATAAGAAAGATTTTTATATGAGTGATAAAACACTGTCACAAGTTACCCAAAAACCTGGTGGATGCCTCATTCCTGGACACATTTAAGGTCGAGTGGAGAGGACTCTGAGCAACTTGATCCAGATGAAGATGTTCCTGCTCATTTTGGATTAGATGACCTTTAAAGGTTCCTCCCAACATTCTATGATTCTTTATTCACACCCAGTTGCAGTCATACGTAAATATATCCTGTTTCTGACAGCAAAGATGAGAGAAGATAGGATTGTTTTTCATCTGGTACTACTGCATGTGAATAACATATCTCAAATTAGAAGTTCAGTCACACATCTTGTCTTCTCACCAGACGTGCTGTGACCATCATTCAGCAAAACACATGACACCGCTCTGGAGAGGGTCACATCCCCCTGTGTTGGCTCTAGGTGGAGATAAGACAATCTTGTTTAAACTTGAGTTTAAACTTTAGTAATAAGCATATCTCATAAAGATTTCCAGTGACTCATTTTGGTTTTGTACCAGTACTGGACGTCACTCATCTTGCTGCAGAAACTATTGTGTTTTGTTGTGTTCCGGGTTACTTGAAAATTAGCAAGACTATACCCACATTCATTAAATGGATATAACTTGCCTTTGGAATTATCATTCAAACTTATCTCACTACCTTCTAGTGAATGCTTATTCTCCCACCATTTGAGGAGATCTGAATATAGCTGAGATTCTTGTGAGCTTGGGACAAACAAGCAGGCACACTTACACTCTTGAACAGTTTCTAGTAGTTTAAAAACAATTGCTATATGATACATCTGTTTAGTTCAAATATATAATTGCATCTCATTACCATCTGGAAATGTGCAACTGTTTTGCCACATTTTCAGTTTATTTTGAGACAAATCATTTTCACAATCTCAGTTCACTGGATCTCTGTCTCTACCATTGTGAGTAAAGCTCGGTATTAAAGTTTTAAATCGTTATGAAGGAAATTGTCAACCCCAATTCATTTCACCCTGAAGCAGCTGTATCTTGAAGGAGTACACCATCCCCTGCTTTGTCTTGACCCTGATCTGATGGATGTGCAATGCTCATCAGGCTGACAGAGGTGCAGCCATTTCCTTTGCAGGGTGTTTTTTTTTTTGGCTTTTCTCTGTGGGGCCACTGAATATGGTCAAGAGAGGAGTGGTTTTGTGCAGGTGAAGAATATCTGCATCGTCCCCACCAGCTGGCCTTGGAAATGGCTGTGCAGAAAAGAGCTTGGTGGGCCCTGGTGGATGCTGAGTTGAACTCGAGTCACAGTGCATCCTTACAGAGGCAACATTCAATCCAGCACTAGTGAAAACAGACTTGGAGTACTGCATCACCCCTGCATCTGTGTCTTGGTTTGAAAAGAGAAGTGTCTGCTAAGGAGGGCAGGCGCCTCCTTTGAAACAGAAAATGTAAACCCCCTCCCTCCAAATTGTTATAATTTTGAATTTAAGGGGGGCTCTCAGGCAAAGATATGGGAATAGTAATAACAGTTCTTTATTAGGGAAGAAAAGAAAGGAAAGAGTAGTAATATAAAACAACACTGACAGAGTCGGAATAGGAGCTGACACTCTGTGGGTCAGGGTGTTGCCAGCAGTCCCATTTAAACAGTAGCTGTAGTCCTCCTGGAGTGACAGATGTTCTGTCACTCCAGGAGGACTGATCCTGGAGAAGGGTGGAGTTTTCCTCTGAAGATCCAGTGGTGGTGTGGATGGGCCTGATCTTCCCCTAGGAATCCAGTGGAAAAAGGCTACTGTGGTGTTCCAAGTCTCATATTATATCCTGCTAGGAATGCTTGGCTCCTCCCCCTGGGCAGATCATCTCCCAATAGGAGGATGGAATTTTATGAGCTGTGCAGTGACACTCAGTGGCCCATTAACAGCCCGTATTTCCTGGAGAGAGGATTGGATGTGGAAGACATAAGGAAAACTGCCCAATTAACAGAAGATAGCTGTCCCACCTCTAACAGATTTGAAAAACAATTCACACCCCCAAACCCTAATTTAAAAACCAGGACAACCTTCAGGATACTCAAGCTTGGCCAACAGGCAGCTACATGGTGCAAGGTGTGTGGGTGTCCAGAGTACCGGATGTACTGAGGCAGCTGGGTTTATTTAGTCTTCAGAAAAGCAGAATAAATAAATGTCATTAAATATGAATTGGGCAACTGGAGTGATAGTGGGGCCAGGCTCTTTTGGAGGTAGACACATAAAGGACAGGAGTCTTTGGACACAGGTTACAGAGAGTGAAATTCTTATTAGAAATTAGAAAAAGAAAATTTCACCATCCGGTTGGTCAAACATTAAGGCAGAGACCCAGAAAAGAAGTAAAATATCCATTCTTGCACAAAAAACTTGGCTGAATGAGGGCCCATGTCAAATGACATAACTTAAATTGGCTTAGCACTGAGCCATCCTGACTCTTCAAGAGTTCCTCACTACAGAAATTACTCTGTGATTCTGTGATCTTAAACATGTGAAGCTGGAGTTCAGAAATCCGCACCTCATGAGAACTGGTTCAAAAATCTAATTGTATGTGCTTTACTGACAGCCATAACTGTAGAAATAAACATAAACTCATATGTTCTAAATCTGTCCATATAAAAGCGAAATTAAAGTCCAATATATTATGTGAAAAACCCAAAACTTTTAATTAAAAAAACCAAAAACCAAAACAAATAAATCTGCTTCTCAATAAGCTTTAAAATTATTTACATTAAATAAACTTAAAAACCAAATTTTTTTAATATCAGTTTAATCTTTAAATGAGTTAATTTGTAAATTACCTAGTGGAGACTTTGGAAAAAAAAAACAAACCTAGAAAACTCAAGTCTAAGACATAGATTTAGAAGGTAAATATTTTTTTTAAATATCTAGATGATATGGAAAGAACAAAAGCAAGCCCAAATTACTAATATTTCTCACTTCCTTATCAGCAGCCCTAGGAAGACAATATATGTTTCTTTTCCAGGATTACATTCCCATTTCTTGTCCAACATTTAAACTTTTCTGAAATGTCTAACTTTACAAAAGTCCTGGACAAGTCTCTCTACTGTTGGATAGCCATGAGGTCTGTAAAGGATGTTTCAACTGATCATTTACTTCTCAAGGCAGACTCAAGTAAAAGAAAAAACTCAAGTAAAAGAAAAAAAGGACACAAATCAGAAGGCAGTTTTGTTTTACATATTTGATGTGGAAGGGGGGAACTGCTAGGATTTATGGGACCATGACCAGGGAAGAGCATTAAGTATTTTGTCTTAGAATTACTTGACTTCTGTCAGATGACTTTGATTTGGTTTTGTAGCTTCTAGTGGGAACTGGATTCAGTGGGTCAAGCTCTACTGCCTGCATAATATTTGATGACATAAATACACATTTCACCAGTTTAAAACTCTTCTGGGGTAGCCACACATATTAATGATAACAACCTGTATCTGATAAAACAGTGTGAAGTATGCTAAGTGACAAATGTCACCCCTCTGTGACCAGTATTTTCTAGGTCTCACTGTCCAGTTTCCATTAAAGACTTGTGACACATCTCACTTTGTCTGTCGTTATGCCATTATAATTCTTCCCTGCTGTCTTCTGGACAATGAATTTGTGGTAAAGTTTGTGCAGGAAGGGCATTGGATCTCAACAACAGAGTCTTGCTTATCTTCTTGACTGCTATTCCATGTAACATCCCACAGCTGAAGGATCATACAGGAGTACATGCTGAAAAAGCCTCCTTCTAAGGATTTCAGAGCACACAGTTGTGTGAACCTATGTGAAGGTCAGTGCCTTGTGACATGCCCTGGGTTTTATATGCAGATGAAGTAGGAATTAATATTTACCCTATCCATATTCTCAGCCCAGACTGAAAGACTCAAACTGGCAGGTAGTTTTTAAACTCGTGCAAAACTTCAACCCTATCCATCTAAATGACACTTTTCCCTGGGGTGAGGACTGCTTTTTCAACTGTTTCAGGGAATCCAGTAATTCTCTTGGAGAATCAGACTCTCCTTTGCATTGCAGGTGCCTGTTTTGCCTTCCTCCCAGGGCCCAGAAAACCCCAGAACTGTATCTCCCCTGCTATTCAGTCACAGCCAGGAAACTTGTTTTGAGTTGTAGTTTCCAGCCTCTCTGTTCTATCAGAACCATATTGGACATTCCAAATCTGATGTGCAGAATCCCTTGGCTCCCCTCAGATTCTCGTTAGGAAAGAGTGAACCTGTCATATAACTTCATGGACACTCACCACATCCATACTTCAACTAATATTGTCTTCCCTGTAAATGGTACCACTTCATCATGGCTGTCTGAAGATAGAACTTTTCACTTCCCAGGGAAGCAGTTAGAAAGACAGGCTCTTAGTCTTTTCTGCCCTGCAAGGGGAAGGGCCAACAAATGCTGCATTTACTAGGGATACGAGAAAGAATTTCTTCAAGGCAGTAAAGGCATTTAACATGCTCATCTGTCACTAGAATTTGACTGTCACAACAGGGGCAAATTTTTAAGTCTAGGGACTGTAGGAAAGCCATGACTGTGGAGAAGTTTAATAAATGTCCCAGACTGGGTAAAGAAAGATGTGCCATGTTATTTGTTCTGATCAAAACAAAATGAAAAAAACACCCCTGAATATAATACTAATTCTATCCTGTAGCCCACATGGTACACTGGGAAAGGGAAATGTAAGCTACAGGGAGGGAGCAAATGGATCCAGTGCAATCAGATGTCCTGTGGCAAAGAGCACAGGGTGTAAAAAGTCAGGGTCTCCAAGTATTCTGTCATAACAGAAATACTTTTCACAGCAGTTGTGAGCATTTGTAATATTAAACCATACAGTGAATTGGAGTCACGAGGATCAACCAAAGGATAAGCATCTTTATTCAAACCTATCACATTTGACTTCTTTTGTAATTAAGTGAAAGGGAGCAGTATATGCAAAGGATGGTTTATTTAATCCAAAACCAGCTAAGTTTAGGTCATCTAGGTTAGCAGCTGGACATGCCACCTTTTCTCCAATGACTGTGAGAGCCTAAATTGACCTGTACATCTAAGTTCAGGTGCCTAAATATAAGTGATAAAAATCACACCAATGTGACTTTCACAGTAACACCAGTCATTTAATTTAATGATGGAGTGAAAGAGTCTAAGAGTGTAGTAGAACAGCCATAATGCTGGTAATTTCGTGAAATATCTGAAAATTTCAGTTATTTCATGAAATGACTGCTTTCACCATCTGACTGTAACATACAGCTAGGATTAGAAATGACCAAGCTACAACCACATTCCTAGTTACTGCATTTGTATCTGAGCACAGTTCTCTTGCTGTGGCTAAATCCTTATGTAGGTTCTTATCAGGAAATTTTGCTATTGCAGTTCCTTTTTAGCAGATAACAATTTTTGCTGTTCTGTTCTTTTTCTCCCCCCTATTGTTACCAAAACAAAAATGATTATAAGCATCACTTTAAAAGCATGCCATGCTAGGGATGGCTGTGCTGCAATATATCATTCTGAACTCTACAGTATTCGTTTATGGTGAAGCATTTTATATTAATGTTTCCATTGCTTATCACAGACACTGGCATTATAAGTGCTTGAGTCAACTCAGCTTGGTTATTTATTAGGATGAGTTTCACTGCCATTTCCTTGAATAAAATCCTTTCTGTCCCCATTCAATGAAACTGGTTTATTCCTGCCAATCACTGATCCTTGACTGTCTTTACCCATTACACAATTCAGTCCATCAGCATTAAATAAATTAATAATACATTGAGTTTCTGGTAACTAGTAACTGTGTTTTTCAGAAATGCAGATTATGTGCTTAAAAACGTACAAGATTTATAGCAATTAGGAAAAAATGCAGCATCTAAAAATCCAGCCACATGTGAAATTTCAGTGTTGGAAATGTCAACCCTTGAATCCCAAGTTCAACATTTCTGAACTGTACTGATTGTGTTATTCTATGCAATTCCCTGAAATAACCTTTCTGTTTAAGGCCTTGACCTTTGCTGATGAATATTAGCTAGTCCAAAGCAGTGGACAAAAAGTTGTGCTTCTTTGTATTCCTTGTCAACTTCCCTGTACATCAGTTGCTATTTTTCCTTAGTGAACAGCTCAGGTGGCAGCAGAGAGATGGGTTTCTTTTTTCTTTCTTTTTCTTTTTTTTTTTTTTTTTTTAATTTTTTTTAATCTGATCCTTTGCCTGTAAGTTGCCTTCCTTAGTCTACTCTTAAGTAAGCATTTTATTCCCAGGTATCTCTCACTGAGTGCCTCCCAGCAGAGATGATTTTGTGCTGAAGTTTCTGTTGCAAACAGAAATTCTTGTGCTGAACCCAGTGGAACTGGAGTGCTTCATAGCAGCTGATAATTTGTCCACATATAATTACCTCTTCAGCTGGCAAACTCAGGTGCTTAACTGGTCCTGATTACACGTTTGGTGGCTATTTGAGCATATTGAAACTCAGATACTTAATAGGCTGCAGCATAGAAATATTCTAGGAAAACAAAATAGGTTTTGAGGAGGAATTTGTAGCTACTGGAAAAAGAGGAACAGAGAAAAATCATACAGAATATTTGTGCAAGTCCGGTCTGAGGATAGTGGGGTATTCTTTTGTTCTTTAGTCTCTAAACGGTTTCTTAACAGGGAGGAAAAAAAAAAATTAGTACAACTAAGGTGTGAGAGGTTGAATTTGTTTGTGACCAAACAGAATCTCACTGAATTGGGGGGGGTGTTGTAAAATGAAGTCTCATTTTAAGATGTTAAGATTTGAAGTCTCACTTTAAGTAAAAAAAATGGAGTGCTGAAATTTCTAGGGCTATCTTTAAATAAATAATTATTTTTTTTTCCCCCAGAAGCTACAAATATATTTTTAAAATCTAGATGGAATTGCTTCTATTTCTCTTTTATTACATTTCTTTGTCTACAACTTGAAGAATGGTGTTAAAAATGCTACTTTGTGCAGATGTAAACAAAAATTCAATGGCATTGGGTCCGTGATATGTTCTATTATAGCGAGAAAAATAACAAACAAAAAACATTTATTGTCTGGTAGCTAATCCTTACAAATAGCCACACCTGTGTAACTAATTGATTTTTCACTTGGCTGATAGACCCAAAAAGATTTTTTTCCTTTATGTCACTGAAGAAAACCCCCAAAAACATCAGAGAGAAGCAGAAGACCAATTTGGTTCAGTTTCCTATCCCTTAACTTCTTTGAAATGACCAAAGCAGCTTAAAAAAAACCCCAAAAAATAACCCAAAAAAACCCCCAAAAATACCCCCCCCCCCCCCCAAAACCCGTTGTGTTTTAGTTTGAAAATACAGAAAAGAAGGAAATGTCTTGACCCACTTCCGGAGGGAAGAAATTATTTTTCCTTCATTATGACTCAGTATGTAAATACTTCTTGTACTGCAGCATCTCAGAGCATGGTCAGATGTCCCATCCTGTTCCCATGATTCTGCCTGGTAATGCATTATATGATTTAAGTTGAGAAGGGACTCAAATCATTGCTTGGTGAAGAATTTTGGGGGATCTAATTTACAAATTCCATAAAAATGAAAATTATCTAGTAGCATAATCTGCTAGTAATCGGGATGATCTGATACAAAGTAATACTGAAAGTTCAGCAGAAGGAGTTTCTGATGTATCAAGAGGCATGGTAGTTAAGTTTTCTATTTCCTGGAGAAAGAAGTATTAGAAGAACAAATAAACACCTGTGCTTCACAAAGGACTGCCTTCAGAGCACAGAAAGAGCTAATAGTTCACAGGGAATGTGTCATTACTTGTCAAGATCAGCAGTAATTGGTTTAATTTTATCTAAGAAAAATACTTCAGAAAAGTAATTGAAAATCTGGAGAGCTAACAGAAAGGCTGGAAAATGACTATAATATTGATTTTTGAAATATAAAAAAAGAAAGGAAGAAAGGAAGAGAAAGAGAGAAAGAAAGAGAGAAAGAGAAAGAGAGAGAGAGAGAGAAAGAAAGAAAGAAAGAAAGAAAGAAAGAAAGAAAGAAAGAAAGAAAGAAAGAAAGAAAGAAAGAAAGAAAGAAAGAAAGAAAGAAAGAAAGAAAGAAAGAAAGAAAGAAAGAAAAAGAAAGAAAGAAAGAAAGAAAGAAAGAAAGAAAGAAAGAAAGAAAGAAAGAAAGAAGAAAGAAAGAAAGAAAGAAAGAAAGAAAATGATAACAGTAGTTATCACCTTCTAGGCCCAGGGGAAAACTGCACTGATGTAATGGATAAAGTACTGCAAAATAAAAATTATGGAATTTCTGGATAATTTCATGAGCACAATTAGCACTGTGAGTTTATTAAATTAAGATGCTTGAGACTCATACCTTGACTCATCATTGCATCACACCTAATATTGATTCCAGTATCTATGCAAAGATAGGGAAAAACCAATCTGTTCCAATAGAAAGAGAAGAGTTTTCCCTGAAATGTGAATAAAGCCATTTACAGAAGGTATCCTGAAGCTGTGGGAAGAGCCTACATCAAAGTTCCTCTGCTATGCATTTTGATAAAGCTGTTGAAACATGTATTTTTTTTAAACAGAGAAGTGTATCATAATTTATGAGTTATATCATTGTTCAGATGTTAAAGAATAAAGTATTGGCTTCCTGGTATGAAAACTGAGACCTTCTGAAATCCCCGACTATATCCAGGAGATGGTAAGAATATGTCTTAGATTTTTCATTTCTGCCATTTTTTTTCTCAGCACTAAATTGATTTGGAGTGCATCCTTTGTTTTGGACACTGTCATAGCTCTTTTAAAAATCTTGGATGCCACTGCAATAAAGAATGAGTCATTTTGCATGTGTATAACTGTATAGCAGCTAGATGTTGGAAAGAGTTTTGCTGTCTACCTTAGATGGGAATGTCATCAGTCAACTTGAGCCTTTGTCTGAAGGTGTAAACCCATGCTGGCAAAAATTACATAGAGATAACAAGTTCTTCCCCACCCCACCTCCAAATAAGAAATAACTGAACTGTAGCCAAATGGCATCAAACTATCACAGCTCTTCCATCATTAAAAAAGGGTGCTAAATTATCCCTGTTGTCATAAGGCATGATGGACTAAAAAAAGACCTTCATAAAGAAAAAAAAACAATCTTCACTTAAATGCCATGTTAAGCCTCAAGAATTGAAAGAAGTTGGCAGATATTAAATAAATCATACGTATTCTTGTAAACTTCTCAGCTGAGGCAGTGTCTACTGAGGTTTATAAAACCATTCTCAGGAGTAAGTACTACCTGATGAAGTAAAATTTGCCAGGACTGGACCTTCACTTTCATCACCCTTTTCTGAACTACAGAAATTATATTAAGGGTCATTATTAATCAAAATCTAACCAGTGGGGAAACTGACACATCAAGAATTGATTTATTAAAGGTCATAGAATAAATCCTGATTGCGGGAGATAGATGAAAAGATTTCCAGCCCTTTTCTTTAACATAAGATTAACATTTCCCACCACATGAAATTCATGTGCATGCACTGATTCTTAGATATACAATAATAATAAGTAAGTGAAGAAATAAATAAATGCGTGTATAGGTATGTGAGATCTTGGAGTGTCCAGAGCAGAAACATCTCTGTTGCTTTAACTCCTTCCACACTAACTGGCTAACAGTAGGAAATTGCTTGGCTGTTAAGAATTTTTGATTAAAATGTACTCTGTGCCTATGTGTTTTTGTCTAAGAAGGAGAAAAATAATAAAGTATTTTTC
Source organism: Geothlypis trichas (assembly GCA_009764595.1). Classification (NCBI taxonomy): domain Eukaryota; kingdom Metazoa; phylum Chordata; class Aves; order Passeriformes; family Parulidae; genus Geothlypis; species Geothlypis trichas. The sequence goes on along the minus strand of CM019933.1, from coordinate 6,239,344 downwards.
AGTTAATTTTCAAGGTCATAAAAACTTCCACTTTGATGATTATCTGCATTTCAGCGTGTGATAGGCCTATGGGGTTGTCCCATCTCAAACAGGTTATGCTAGACAAAAACTGGATACTGAAAATGCATTATGAGCTGTAAAGAAAATGAAGAAATAAAAATAAACTTCTTGGTCTAAAACAGATTGAAAGTAAAAATTTTACTCTCTGAACATAAATAGCCATTCAGCTAAAAGATATGTCCACAAAGGGCTCAAAAGGAGGAGTTTATAAAGAGTAGGAGGCCTTTTAGTTCTGGGTTTCCAGCCATCAGTCAAAATGGATAGGACTGGAAAGTCCTACAAAGAAACCCACTGAAAATCTTATTCCTCATTTCCAGGTGAGTGTCAGGTATGATTGCTGGTACGTATATGGGACATTTATGGTTGCAGAGAAAAATAAGTAAGAACAGATATGCTTCAGAGGACTTTGACCGGAGGTGTGTTATATCATATTTTTATCTACAAAGCCATGTGTTTATTCTTGAGGAAAAAGAAAAGGAAAAGAAAAAAGAATGAAGAGAATTTCATTAAATAACCAACCGATGAACCTGTATCTCTCTCCATTCAAGATGAGAGAGAAAAGAAAGCTTGAAAAAGTTTAACAAAGGACCAATTTTTGGTGTAAGTTGCTAACTCTGCTGAATTCACTAGTTGAAAGGTGCAGTTCAATACAAAGAAGAAGGAATAAAATATCATTATAATGAGTTTTTACATAGATCTCAAAGCTACTTCCTAAGCTTTGTTCTTTGGGAAGCACCTGGCACAGGCTGGGGGCTGCAATAACCTAAAAAGAAATAAGAAAGGATTGGTTCTATGGAGGTAAAATGACTTGCTGTACAACATATGGAAGGATAGAGGAACCTTCGCTGAGATGCTGATTACTGGATGCTTAGGAAAGAAAATCAATAACATATCCCTAAGTCATATTACAATGTGCAAATGCTGATATTATTGTGAATCAACCCATAATACTGCAGCATTAAGTTTTAGCTTGTAGTCTTCTTAAGGAAGCTTTAGTTTCTAAGCTCTTGGGACTTAAAGGGTAAGTTCTTCTCTGTTCCAGGCACAAACCAATGCTCCATAATTTGCCAAAAGCCTGGGGTTTTTCAGCAATAACATAGCACAAACAGTTTAGTGGTGATATCTTTAACCTCATCCAAGACAATTATAAGTTTTGGGTAAGTCAGTTTTCATTGTCTGCTGCACTAATGTAGTCCCTCAGTCAGCACCCAGAATACAATAACAAAATGCAATCAATGACTACAATATTATCCTCTGTTCTTGTGAGCAGAAATCCTGGGAGATGCCAGAGGAGCTGCCAAGAATCTCAGGGGATGACAAAGTTGCTCTGGAATTTACACAATTCTGATTTCTAACTGTAATGCTGACTTTAACTTTTCTTTAAGAAGGTTCTTGACTTCCATTTATTTCCTTCCACTGGTTTTGACTCTGTCAGAGTAGCTGTATGAATCTAAGGATGCTGGAGGGAGTTAGGACAGATCCCCCACAGTTTTTCATTGAGGCAGACTGGGACTACTCCTCCCTTCCCTTAATTTTAAAAAAATGATTAGTCTAAACTGTGAGCTGTTACAAGGTGACATTCAATGAAAGGTCGGCCTTTTCCCTGAATTCTGCATAAATTATGTCATGACAGAGTAAAACTGCTTATGATATAAGTGTCCTAACATCATAACCTCCTGTTTGGTTTATCTAAAAGAGAGTAGAATTGTTTTCTCCATATTACCAGCCCACACTGTACATATACTTGAATGGGAAAACAACATTGCAAAAACCTCTTTTTACTTGGTTCCAGTGGTTTGTTTTACCTCTGAAGGACACTCAAATTTGACTTTGTCATTGTTAAGTGGGAAGGACACAGAAAGGAAAAGAGGGAATTTTTGGAATCAGAATTACTTCTTCTGTAAGCATAAAAGTGAATAAAAATGTGTCTGACAGTGAAACACATACAAATTTGAAATACAACTTCAGTGCATACCCAATGATTTTGAAAGCATCTCTCAGAGCCATAGGAATTTAGAGATTCCCCAGAAATGTAGGCCCATGATTCCTCCCTGCAAAAAATCATCAAATGTTGGTAAAATAGCTGAATTATTATTTTTGCTCTGTCCATGTGTAAGATCAGAATTACTAGGGAAGCACTTACTAGTTATTGCTGATTCAGAAAGAAAAGCAAGTATGACATGATGTAAAACTACGTGTTGAAATCAGGGTGTACATGGATTTGCTTTTAAACTCAGCCTGCTTAGGGACTGTGCAGTTAGGGCAGAGTAAAATCCCTTGGGAATTATCAGCCACCATGACATCAGCCAAGCTTTCTTGATAGACTGACTTTCTGCAGCTGAAGCAGGGCAAACAACTGCATTTTCCTGTATTCTGATTTCCCCTTGCTATTTCAATTGGATACATGGGGTTGAGGACATGCATCCTAGTGATGCAAACCTCTTGGTGCCTAATAACAGATGTTTCTATATACAGGCAAGTGGTATCATATTATTCTCTACATCCTCTGTGAGAGGGAGAGAGGAAAGATAGATTATCTGGAAAAAAAGGTTGTATTCATTATTGCTTGGCCTTAAGAAAATGTGCCTATCAATCCATCAAAAACAAATTTTATTCTGTAATATTAATGTTTAAGGCTATGCTCTTCTGGCGTATTGATTCTCCATAGGCAGAAGAACACTGAAATGGAAACAATTTTAGAAATGTAGTTTTCAGTTTCCTTAATATCACATGTTCCCGTTGCGAAAGAAAATGGCTTTTCCTTACCCTTTCTCTCTCTCTGTACTGTATATATTAGTCACAGGAAAGTGGGCCAAGTTTATCTCTTGCACAAGTCCAAGGACCTTACATCTCTGTGAAATTTCCACAACCAGTTTGTTTCTTAAATAATTAAATACCACCGTGTCTTTATTTATAAATATTTCAATAAAATCCTGGCCCAAAGTCAGGATTACAATTAGGATTTATTTTTTTATTTTCATTGAGTCCCCACATGCAAGGCAACAACTGAGTCAGGATGTTGGTTAAACATACGTTTAACTTGGGCTGTGTCCTTTATGAATTTGAACATTTACTACTTCTAAAAGATGGAGTTAAACATGTGCTGAACGTTTTACTTCACTTGTATAATTGAGGAATGTTTGGGCAATGAAAAGTAGAATCTTCAAAAGCTTTGGAACAAAAATCCTGTATTTGAATGAGCACTGGGGATAAGCGTTGGAGAGTGTCATGGAAATAAAAGGTGGAGTATTGGACAAAGTTCTGGGGAACTAAATTCTAGATCTCTAAAGTTGAGACTGGAATTGAGATGGCAACTAAAATCTCCTCACGTCTCTACATCTGGTGCCTCTATATCGTGGCTAACATACATGACTGCTTCCATTGCCAGTGCTTCTAGTATGTGACGTGGTTTGAAATCTGTTTTTCGCTGTAGGGGAACAGAAGGTTTAGGTCTCCAGTTCTGTCAGTTTGACACCTCTTGACAGCACAGACCTCCCACTTTGGCACTGTGTTTTTTAGCTTTTCTGTCAAACATCTCCTGCTTTTTGAAGAAAGAAATCACTTAATTCATTATGGCTGAAATGCAGTCCTCTACAGATAGCCAGCATATGATCTGTGTAACCCGAGGGCATTGTCTGCCAGGATCTAACACAATGCCTGTAAAGAGGACTTTGGAGACATTTCAGAGGTGAATGGATCTGGTTCTGGGCCACTGCCTACAAGAGAACTTCAGTGTAAGGGAAGAAAATGCGCATGAAATAATATCACAGATTTCATCCAATATGCTGTTATTTATGTAACAGCTACTGATAACCCACAGAAGGTCTCTAAGCATGGCTTACCAAAGGAGATCATGTAAACAGGAATGCTTGATAGACAGCTGTTCTCTTGAGCCAATAAAAAGAACAAATGTAGCTTGTTTATAAACTGTGCTAAAATGAGATCTAAATGGCATTAAAAGAAAAAAGAGAAGTCCTATTTATAAACTCTGCTTCCACACTCAATAGAAGTCTGCAGGCTAAAAGCGTGAAAAGCCTTCCACCATACGAGTTTGCAAAACACATGGAAAAATAAAGATGTGTGTGTTTACAGAAAATATCCCAAACTCTCAGCGCCCTGGTGATGATCACAGTTGACGAGTTCCATGGTGTTGCTGTGTGACTCATTATGTCAAGCATCCATCTTGGCTCAAAGATTTCCTACATTCCCGATCACATATCGCTGCTGAAATTAATTCTGCAACTCCCAGGAGGGAGAAGTGGCATGCAGAGAAGGCAGCAAAAGTTGGAAGGAAAGGTGGAAGGAAAACTGGTTCCAGCCCTACTCCTGTGGGGAAATGTGATTCCTGACACCCATCTATTAGTTGTGGTCAGCACTAAGTAGGTATTTGTGAACAATCTCTCCAAGGTGTAATCATGCCATTTTGAAGCACCACACAGTATCACACAGCTTCCCAATTTGTCCAGCTCAGTCATCACACGGATCCTGGTACAGAGAAGCTCCTTAAAGTTAGGCTTTTAGTTGTGTGAGCAGGATTAAACACTGAGTTATTCCCAGTCCACACCAGTATCCTTGCTCTGGAGCTCACAACATAATTTAGAGTGGCATCTGCTTCAAGGATGACATGTTTCCATATAATTATTTTTATATCTGTGGTATATAAATTAGGCAGTATTTTAGAAGGTGGGCTGACCACATCTAAATTAGAGATGTAATTCGGAAAAGGAAGAAATGCCTGATGGCTAATCAGAAGAGTAGTGCAGGGGGGAAACCAATGCAGCAGAGATGTGTCTTTAACTTGTGCCAAATGATTAAGTGGTGATTAACCAGGGGTTGAAATCCTGAGCGCTGGACTTTTAATAAAGTGTCAAATAAAGATTAAAAGGAAGAAGAAAGAGTAGTCAAAGAAGAAACTCAGTAAGCTTCTATTTTATTACTGTCTTTTTATTCAGTGTAGATTTTTTTTTAAGCCCTATATATTTGTACTCTCACATAAAACCCTGTGATAGCAACGGACATTTAGGATGCAATATTGAAATGCACTTAATGGATTTGAAAGCCTGTCTGTTTTCAGGTTGTTTTTCATGTTACCTAACTTTGCAATGCGTTAAATGGAATCTTAACTATTTACAGTATCACTTTTAAATATAAATAGATTTCTTTGTTACATCATTTGTCTTAGCTATATTAAAACTCCACTGCAAAGCACTTAGTAGCTTCACAAACCACTGATCACACTCTGCAGATTTTACTCAGCTTGGATAACAATTGCTTGGGAAAGCAATGTTACTGAAGTCAATGGACAGAGGCATTGGTGCTACTGTGCTATGAATGTGGGTCATGGAATCAAAATGTGTGGTAGCCAAACTACCTTACAGACTACAGAAGACTTATTAACATGCATTAGAAGCACTCAAGGTGCTTCTGCTCTCCAGAGCCAGTGATTCATGCCAGCTATTATCTTCATGTTTAGAGGGCTGTTTGACTGCAGTCCATCTCATCACATAAAAAAGAATTTAATTTCTTGAATTCACCACAACAATTTTAACTCTTCTTTTGGATGGGGATATGTGGTAAATACCTAAAACCAACACATGGGAATAAAAGTTCTCCTTTAGGAAAAAAAAAAAAAAGAAGAAAAAAGGGAAAAGTAATGATTTACCTGCACGTTTTTTTCTCAACCTCAGGACTGAGCCTTCATGGAACCTTGGAAAAGGAGGCTCCAATTACTCCTGTGGTGTAAATGTGTCAAATTACTTCTTACCAGCCCATGTGCAGCTGCTTTGTGTTGCTTCCCAAATGTTTCACTGCAAATGGGAGAAGAGGAATATTAAACATTTTCTCCTTGGTGAGGACTTCTAGCATGCGAGCTGCTGTAGTAATGTTGCAAGTTTACCAGGAACTTACCATGCCAAGTGAAATTTGAGAGACCATCCAAAAAGTAAAATATGAATTACAGCCAGGCCGACTAAGAGACTGAAGTAGGAAGGCATCCTGTCTGGAAAATACATGGTTTTCACCACTGCAGCTGCAGTGAATCTTGTTAATTTTCATGAGTGTAAGGAATGAGTGAGTATAAACACTCTTATCATGCAGTGAAATAGGTACTTCTTGAAAGTGTGACATGGAGTCTCTACTTCCTTTGCTTTAGATGTCTGAAAAAAAAGAATGCTTTCTCAGACATGGAGAACCTTCTATTTATTTTACTTCTAAAATTAAATTTGCCCATTGGGTTGGAGAAGGATTCAACCTGCCCTCTGAAAAGAAGAAGCCTTATCCCTACAGTTTTTGAAAAAAAAAATGTCCCAGCGAGGATTCAACACCTGCAGTTCAAGTCAAGCATAAATTTTTTTGTAGCAAGAGTGTTTTATGAAAAACAATATTTATGATGATCTTGATGGAATCTTTTCCAATTTTGATCATCCACACCTCTCGGTATCTCTTCTTTGTCACCATCTGGATTAAGAAGATTCTAGCATCTGGTAACTGGAACTCACAGAAATCACTCCATTAAAGGGTTGGTTCTAATAAACCTGCTTTGCCTCTATTCCAAGTTCAGATGGAAAGCTGATTAACACAGACATTGTCACCAAGTAAATGGTAATTGCCTATCCATAAGCTCTACAAAGCATGTGGTTTTTTTCTCATCTTAGTAGTCAGATCAATTTATCTTTCCTTTGTGCTGCAGCCCTGAAAACTTTCTTTTGATGAAAACTTGCTCAGCTTGTCTTCTACTGCTGGGAATATACACATAACACTGCTGTGAAGAAGTGCTGAAGTTAAAAAAAAAAGTTTCTTGTACATAGCATAGATATGAGGAATGTTTGCTACCTTTGCCTATTTTCATTACTGATTCCTGTTTCTTCTACTTTTCACTGTACTGCTCTCACAGGAATGTGACTTTCAACAGAAACAGCCATTGCCTCCCTGATCTTAATTTTTGGACAGCTTGGGGGATTGTATTCATGCTGTCCTGTTGGAAATAGCTTTTTTGAAAACAACTCTTTTGTGTTGAGTTGCTCATTGCATTCATGCCTGAGGTGAAACCTGTGACCACTGGTAGAGACATACCCATTGTTTCATCTCCCACTGCCACTTCCTGGCCTGCATTGCTGGGCACCATTATCAGGAGAGGCTTGTTTGGATAAGCAGATGCTATATTGTAACAGTCATAGCCCATTTACAAATCCAACACAGTTGGCTTAACATAATAATAATAATGAAAAAAATTCAAACATAAAATAATGGGAAAATATGTGTATTGTTTGCTTTGTTTGACACCATAAAAAAGGTGCACACTTGGGATGCTTATGCCCCAGATTGTTATTTTCTGATAATGTACCTGGTTAAAGTAAAGTTTTCCCTCTGGATGCATATATAACACTTAGATAAGAACAATTCACAAAATCCTATTATACTGCTGCTGTACACAAACACATTTTCGAATGCTTCAGATAATATCAGGTACATATATATACAAGAGGAAAAGGTATTTCTAGGAATATCATTATTGGTGGCATATCTGTTTAAGTTCCCATATGCACTGGTGGCTTTTTTTCTGAGTCAGACACTAAAAAACATAAAAAAAAATACATTTGACTTTTTTGAAATAGCAGTCTTCTTTATACACACAAACAAAGAAACACAAAGTTTTAGTATTCTTCCTCCCCTCTAGCTACCTCTATTCTGTCTTTATACCCAGAAAGAAAATCATCACCTTTAGATCTCCAAGATATTCTATTCTTTTTAGTTTATGTTTAATTCCATCCAAAGGGAGAATGCATGAAAATTTTCAACTGTCAGAAAACATAAAACGTAATTTTTTCCTTGTTTTTGAATAGATTCCTAAATAAGTAAAATTACTAGATCATATACTCTGGGAGATACTGCTTTATTGCTGTAGCACTACCCTGAAGGAGAGCAGAATTGTAAAAGGGGCATGCAATCACTGCTGATCCTTGATAGCATTGGAACATATTATTAGCAGAATTTACTCTGGGTGGTTAGAAGCATACTGGAAAATTTTAAGATAGCTTGGTAATTGTTTTAAATCTCTTATGTTTAAAATAGGTTTAAAAGTATCTGGGTGTGTATTTTACTAAAATATTCAGGCTATTCAAATATTCAAGCTAATTAAAAATAGTCCATTCTGGTTCTATTTCTTTTATCCAAGAATCAGCTGTACATGTTAGAGGAGGATAATACCACAGGCTATAGAACAGCCAGTATAATATGAAGTCTGAAAATCAGCTTGTATAATTATAACATGTTTTCGTTTTCACTGTCTTCAGCTATTCTTGGCAATATATTTATAAACATTGAATATTTTATGGCACCTATAAAAAAACTCGTTCAAAAAGAAAATCATTAACATCTTTTTAGTAGATTTAAACTGGATTTTAAACTAGAATTGATATAAGCATTATACTTTTTGCTTTGTAAAGAATATTAAATGAAAGCCCATAATTATAGCGTTGCAAATGCAATACATTTGTAAAACTAGGAGCCATTTGGTCAAGAATCAAGCTACTAGCATGAATGTCTCCTCAAAGAACAAGACTCCTTGTACTAGACATCCAGCTGGTAGAGACATTATCATAATCTCACAAAAACAGATTTTTATAAAATATGCTTTAGAAAGAATTCTGACTTTCAAAAACGTAAAGAGCAAAGAGTAATGTAGGGATATGTTAACAGAATATATGATAAACAACTCTCATTCCTCACGCTAAAAAAAACTTCTTGTTGAAATAAAATCATGTCTTCCTGATGATTTCTTATTGAACATGTTTTCTTCTAAAAATGCTTTCAACTTTTGAACCTTCAGAAGCATATTTATAACTCAAAAAGGCTTTGGAGGAGAAGGCAATTACTTCTATATTAAATGTGTTTTCTTTTATTCTTATAGATGCTTCTTTGTTTTGATCTCCTGATAACCATGAAATAGTAAAATTCTTCCGAGACCCCTATCTATAAATATAATATTTTAGTTTGAACATGGTATGAGCCTAACCTGTATTATTGTATTACAAAAAAATTGTAAAATAAAATTGGACTAATTTTACCATGCTTTATTACCTGAGAGAAAGGAGTCTAATCTAAACTCACAAGTTCCCCCTGTAGTGAATACAGGATGTTTTTATCCTTTGCGACATTTGTCATTTATTTGGCATATGACATGAAGCCAACAGAAGCACAGTGTCCTGCAGCTGCCTATCTGGCACAGGGCACATCTTAACTGACCAGACCAATGAGATGCTAAATTCCACACAGTTGAAGACAAGTGAGATGAACTTTCCTGCAGGTCAGTAAGGGAATGTTGGCTTCTTTATAGGGCATTTCCCAAGGGGAGATTTTGTCCAGATACCTTAAACACCTAAACTTGCATAGACTTTTTCTTTATTTAATGGCTTTGAAAGGCTTATTTATTTCCCTCAGAGAAATGAGAGACTGTTCAGTGTGGGAGGCAAACAATTTAGGACCATATAAAAACTTGCCTCACCTTCACTTGCAAAGTTTACAGAAGCCTTATCTAGCCTCATGGACAGAGAGGAGCTGCACTTGTGAAATGACTGCTTATTAACAGGAAACCTTTCAAATATGAGACTGTGTGCTGCTCTGTAGTGTATACAATACCAGATGAATATTTCAATAAGACCATGTATTTGTTGTTTAGTACTGGATGTACTCATTAAGGTTGACCTATGCTGAAGATTAGGCTGAAAAAAAGAGAGAGCACTTGTTTTGACCATTGTTCAGGCAGAGAAGAAGAGTGCACTACTGACTAAAACGTGGTGTTCCTTCCTAGTTCTGCTTATTCATTCAGGCTTAGTGTGTTTTAACCAAATTATTACATGTTCTGATGAACTTATCAGAAAAGTTGAACCATTGTTCTTGCTAGCAACTGATGTCATAGCTATAGCCTTCCTTACCTAATGGGGAAACAAAGATAAAAAAAAAAAAAAAAAGAGACCAAGCTTGTACACACAGGTTAATAAAGTAAACAGAAATGGTTTTTCATGGTCATTCAGTTTGGAAAGCCCTCTTGAAAACCAAGTCTTAAAAGATTTTTATGAGAAATGTTAGACTGTTCCCTTATTCTTTTACAAAAGGGAAGTTAACTGCACGTTAAATTGAAACAGAATTTCAGATTGTACTGAGCCTCATGTAACTAAGTGGCTCAAAAAAATGCAAAAATGCAAAACCTTGCCTTGAAAGGAACTCTGAGTCATTCTTTCCAGATACACATACATACAAAAGCCAGTTAGAAGTGTCCTATATACGTATTAAATTGACTGCATAGTCCTGAGCTATGTTTCTAAAGCCATGGAGGTGTTAAGGAGTAGATGAAAAGGACTGATTTTGAATCCAGTGAAGTCTGAAAGAGATGCACATTTTCCCCTGCCTAAAGTAAGAGAGAAGGTTATAAAACCCTCTGAAATAAAGGGGCAGCTCTCCTACTGCTCAGCTTTATAGTATGGCCAACAGCTTTTCCAGTTCACTCCTGGGAGTTTTCAGCAACCAGAGGCCAAAGAAGAAGGACTGAGAACAAAAGACAGTACAACTCAAAATAAAACAGTGGTATTCAATAACTCAGCATTATTCCTACCATGTGATGACATCACTGAGGTGACGTTTGAAGAGGTGATGTGCAGCTGGAAAGTTTTGCCACAGAACTTAATTTAAATTCTTTTTGAACAGTTCTACCAGGATGTGGAAGTGCTGTTGCCATGTACATGGCTGAGGGTTTTTTACTCTTGAATGCCAGCTTTTTTAGGATATATATTCCTGGAGAGGACACTGAAGTTACAATTTGGTCAACAAAGATAAGTAATGGGATTTAATACAGACTTAATGTTCTTGATATTCATTGATTTACCTGCCTCAGGACAACTGCTTGACTGGCTTCTTTTGATTAACTGACTTTAAGGCTTTCTTTGGTTTCATAGGATTTATTTAAGCTTAGTCACATTTGCCCATATATAAATTGCTTGGGTTGTCCATGATACACCAAATAAGATTCACCAAACCTTTAACAAATTTTGCTCGTCTATAAATTATTTTAATTATCTGTTATACAGTATTACTTGTCTGCTACTAATTTTGATAATAGAGTACTTGGTTCCCTCAAGAATCAGCTGAGCCTCCAAGGTGTAATATCTCCCAAAAACCCTTTATAAAGAAATATTGGGAGACTGAGGTAATCACTGTTTATCTACTGTTTTGCTTTTAATGCAATTCCCTTTTTCTGAGAATGAAATGATCATAGCAAAGAGCCATCCATTTTTCCTTTTTTTTTTTTTTTTAATTATGACATGACAAACAACCCAGTTCAAGAGACTAAATGAAGGGAATCAACCCTGATTCGCCATCCAGAGAGACAGATATTAAGATTTCGTTTCTACCTTTAATGATTTCTTCAGATTATAAATAGCCCAAAAAATTTTAAAGAAAATGAAGTTATACTCAGTAACTTGAAATAATTCCTTCTTCTAAACTCAGAAGTGTCATTAGCAATCAAGACTACTCCATGGTCATCTTTAATTTGATTATTAGCTCTTGCTCAAGAGGAAACCTTTTTATCAGGGATTCTTTTTTTTTTTTTTTTTTTTTTTTTTCCAGTTTGAGAAACAGGGAACTACAAACCAGCAAGTGTGACACAGTCTCAAGCTAATTGGAAGGAACTGTAATCAAGAACAGAACTGGCAGGCAAGTAGATGAATATAATGTAATGTGAAAGAGGCAACACAACTTTTATAGGAGGTTGTTATCCCTTACAAAATTTATTATAGTGCTTTTAAGGAGTCAGCAAGCATATGGATAAAAGCACACTTGGATTTTTGCAAAGTCCCTTACCAAAGGCTTGTGAAGAAACCAGGGTATTGCAGAAAGCAGAAAATGTTTTTCTTGGGTTAATAACTGCCTAAAGAAGTAGATGTGAAATGTTGTAATAAATTCAAATTTTATTGGAGGCAGGTGACCAAAGGAGTCCCACAGGAATCCTTTCTGTGGCAGTAGACACAAAACTCTGTTGATGGGATTGAGATATTAGGGTAACTGCAATAAATCTGACGGCTAGAAGCACAGATCTCCTCATGTTGAATGATAGGGTGAAAAGAATGGCAGATGAAATTCAGAACTGATAAATGCAAAGTAATTAAAAAGGGGGAGAAAATCCCTAACTATGTAGATGTTGTGCTAGGATGTGCTTGGCAGTGCTGAATTTACAGTTGGGGTTAATCTGAATGTTTTCCTCCAGCCCAAATGATTATGATTCTACAAAGACAAAAGAATGACAAAAGTATTGGACATGGAGAGCAAGATATTATATGATCAGGAAAGAGATTAAAACTTTTACTAAGTATTAGAAAGACAGATCAGTTAAGCAGTTACTAGAGACTGTCACAGGTATCCTCAGAGCACTTTTGAGCATTTAATTCAGGCAGAGACAAGTAGATATAAAACATGAGGCTGACTTATTTTTCCTTTTCTGTACAAAAGTTCATAATACATACTTAAGAAAATATATGTCTATGAAATATTCACCTGCTGCATTTCTCTTTATATGCATATATTTATACAGGCCTAACAAGCAATTCATCTCCTGACCTTCTGAGGTTCTTAAAGCAAGGATTTCACTGGGTAGAGAACTCCAGTTTCTGCTAGTGGGAGAGAAGGGCTCTTTGTTATTCTGCTTTAATTTTGGCTGATGTGCAGCAGAAAGATGACATGGGACAGACAGCAACCTCCCTCCCACCAAGGAAGCCCAGAGCAGCCTCACCAAAGCCAGACATCATTCCCAGTGTGCAGCAGCTGAGCTGAGAGCACACCCTTGCCACACAAAGTTTGATGAGAGCTTGCCACGGCAGAGCTTCTGGAATAAGAGATTACAGTCATATGGCTTAAACTCTGAAAGTTTCTGACATTTAATATCAGTAATTAAGAGTTCAGATTGGTGGCTGAATCAATAACCCCTTGCAATTATTGATCAGGAGCTGCCACCCTGCCAATCAAGGAGCAGCACTGACCTTATGAAAGCCGGTCTCTGCTTCCAGCCCTGTCCCCGTAACACCTCCTTATGGCTGGTCTGCCTAAGAAATGCTTAAAGAGATGTGAGGATGCTGTCATCAAGATGAGCTCTGACAGGAGGCTTCTGGGACACCCAGCAGCAGCAGCGCTGCAGCTCACTCAGGTGTGGGAAAACCTACAAAGGCAGGGAAGGAGGCAGGACTGCTGGAGATGGGCTCCTTCCCCCAGCTGCCTCCCAATCTGCCACTCACCTGCTGCCAGCCCAGAGCAGCTGTCCCCTCTCCCCAGACTGAGGTAGCACCATCCTTTCTCTCCCACTTGTGAGCACAGAAGTGCTCAAGGCACCACCCTCTGCAGCTTGGAAAACTTCACAAACCATAGGGTGAAGCCTCCCTGTCATCTCTCCTTGATGACTGCTGCTGCTGAGGTACCCCTGGGCTCCTCAGAACTGCACCACATCCAGCCTGTGGATGAGGGAGCTTACTTTGGTGTGCAAAGGTCACTTGGGTGGAGAAAACACCCATAGAAAAGTTTAGATGGGCATCCAAGTTATTTACTTCACCACTGGATCTCTAATGTCTTCCATAAGATGTCCCACCTTGGATGAAGGAACAGCAGCACACTGCTGTCAATGGTTTAAAAAAGTATTATATGAATATACATATGAAATACATATGCACATATATACATGTATATAATAATAATAATAATAAATTACTATTATTTATGCACAATACTATATTTTTCAAATAAAGAGTTTTTTGCAAATAAAATGTTGAATTTTTTCTCTTTCACCAATAATAAATCTGTGGAACAACTCTTCTCCCCCCCAGTTATATGAGCAAACGCAAGTATCTTAATTCATGGATCTGCCTCTTGGAGTGTATCTGCCTGGTTAGCTGTGCTCAGGGGCTGTTTTACCTTAGTATTTACTGTCTTAGCATGTAGAAGCTCTGAGATGCAATGAGTTTAACCAGACAATTCAGCCAATTAAGGGGAATGAACACACTAAATTCCCATAAAACCTTTGGAAACTGTGATTCCTATGAAACACCCAGGTGACATTCTAAATAAAAACTTTTTATATCTATATTTTAAAAAAATTACTAAAAAAAAAATCAGGGAAAAAAACCCAAACCAAGCCAAACAAACAAAAAATAAACCCTCCCCCAAAAGAGCCAACCAAACCTGCAAAGCCCAGCATGTAATCCACTTTTCTTACCAGCTTCAGCAGTACTAAGCAGATCCTGTCATCCCTGCCATTTCTTCCACTGTAGCCTGCCAAATGGGTCCTAGCCAATTAGCTTGGAGCTTTAAAAGATTCACAAGCCAGTGTTCTGATTCTTCCCATTACTAAATAGTACACTTTATCTTTGCCCTGTCCTGTGCCATGAGTGGCACGTGACAGTGTTTCACATCCTCCTTCACACAATGCATCTCTACAGCCTGGTTTAAAACCTGGCCCTGAAGGGGAATTAATAGTTATTTAACATTTTGGACTAACAGTGGATAAGTATTTTTAGGCTTGGAGATATCTATAGATCTGGATTTTAGTCTTTAGAGATATTAATGTCACATAAGGGCTTAGATGTTAAAAGAAAATTTGATTAAAGTTTAAATTAAGAAATATCTGAAGAAGCTGGTGTCTGTGGAAAGCAGGAGGGGAAGGCATGCAAAAGGAACATCTCTGGTTATCTTTCCTCCCATGAGACATTTCCCTCCTGAGCTGACCCTTCTGAGATGGGACCTGCACTCGGTGCAACTCCTTCAGCAGGCAGCTGGGAGCAGTAGGAACTGGAGAATGCTGTGAGCCTGCTCAATTAGCTAATGAAAATTAGCTCTGCTGATCAGGTTCAGCATGTTAGTGGCTGTGTGCAGTGAGACTTAGTTATGGATGAGGAAAAGTCGCTGTGTTTGTCTCCACTGTATGCTGCCCAATTAAGCCCAGTCATTATGTTTATCCTCATTCAGCGCCGAGCTTCACCTTCTTCCCTTGGCAGAGAGGATGGCACGCAGCAGCAGCAGGGAGGAGAGAAGACAGGCTGAAAAGGCTTTGAAAGTCTGATTCATGGACCACACCTTGCTGCTGCGTGGTTGGACTACGTGACATTTGTGAGGGTCCTTCCAACACAAACCTCTTGGTGATCCCATGAGCTCATCAGTCTAAACCAGAACCTCAGTGCTCACTGTCAGACACAGTCATTCACACAGAGGCTCTGCTTCACCCTAATGTGTTTTAAATGAGAGTAAGACTGAAATTATGCTCAGGAGCTGAGTCCTGGGCCCAGCCAGACAAACATAATCATTTGGGTGTTTCTGTATACCATAATGTGCAAATACTAAGAGGGAATCCCTGTCCACACAACAACTTAATAATCAGGGAAGAAGTTTGCAGTGTAGTGTAAGGTTTCCATTTTTTCTCAATGATTTTGTCAGTCTTTAGGATACAGAATATTTCCACCACGGGCATCAGGCATCACACCTGTCTCAAATTACCTTAGTCCAAACCTCAGGAAAGGAGATGTTGCTTCAGACCACTTCAAAAAGGCTGAAGGTTTAAAAGTTAGTTACCGTATTCCTGTGTGAACACTTTCTTTTCTGTACTTCTGGATAAAAGAGAGCTTTGTTCTAGTAGAAGAATTTGTCAAATGTTTTGAAGATATTTATTGAATGTGACTTAGATGTGAAACACACACTCAACAGTTTAGTATGCCCAGGATTTCATCATTTTTGGTCAAGTCTGGGAACACATATGGACATCCTGTGGCACTTCCAACTAGCAAACAGGATCCTTTCAAGAGCTCTATGCAGAGAGAAGCTCTATGCAGAGGTGTACACAAAGCTAAAAGTTTTCCCTTTTCTGTCAAAAATAGCAGTAGGTACTAATATCATCTCTGTGTGTTAGGATCCTTTTTGTGCAGGGACCCATGTGGGACCAGGGATAAATGTCTCCTCCTGGAGCTTGCCTTGGAATAAGGGTGCCTTTGTCTTGGGTAGTAGCTGATGGCTTGAATATACTATGGATGATGAGAACTTGGTCCTTCACATGCCCAAGTTAATGTACCAAGAAACAGTTTTCATAGCATACTTTAAAAGTTTTCTTATCAAAGAAGGAAATGGCACAAGAAAGATATGGTGAATTCATGCCTTTTTTTGGCTTCAGTCTCTGAATTGGATGCTTTTTAATCCCTGGCTAACTCCTATGGGGCTTGTACAGCCTCACTATTGGTGTTGGCTATTACTTCCCTAGAAGCCTCCTGTCCCTCAGTGGTGGCTGTGTGCTTTGGGAAGGCCTCTCAACCAAACCAGGCTGTTCTCACAGTTTGCCTTGCAAAAAAAGTTAGGAAGGATTCCCAAACAGCAGGAGCTTTCACCAAAACTCACTGAGCAGGAGGCAAGTCTCAGCATCCAAAGGGTGATCCAGACTGTGAGTGGGCCATAAATACTTGTTGTCCATGACAACCCTTTGGCTGTCATGTGCTCCTTGTTTCCATTACCTGTGCTCAGGAAATGCAGCCCTCATGCGTGTGCCTCTCCTCATGCTGTGAATATACCTTAATTCTGTGCAAACACACACTCAGCTGTTCTGCTCCTCAGCACCCCATCTGCAGAGAAGGAGATGACAACACTTTCCCACCTCAGAGATCCTCATAGTAGAGGCTGTCGTGATTTCAACAGATGGTGTCTTTGAATTTAGGGGAGGAAATCAGCTGGTAATCTGGATTTAGAGAGCTACATGCACTTCATTTCATGCATCACATTGGGACAAACCTCCTGGAGTCTGTTCCTCAGGCTGGGAGCTTGCCCAGGGGAGGGCTGTGTAGATATTTCATTTCCTACAGTGGCTATTTCAATTTTAGCCCCATTTCTGAGCAGGGACAAATGTCTTAATTTTGCAAATAATGGCAGAATGCGTCTAAGGCAAGACAATTTAGATGGATGGATTTTGGCTGATATTTAAGAACTGTAATAAATAATCTCCTCCTCGCCCACGCCTCTCCTAGAAATCTACATACCTTTGTGCATATATTATAACAAACCCTAATAAAGAAGTATCCAAAATGGCACGTGTTTAAAAAAAAAAAAGAGAATAACCCCAAAATGTAAGTTATTGAAATATGAGTGCAATATAGAAAAGATAGCAGTGCTGATATTAATGACCTGTCTCCTGGTACACTTAAAAAGTCTCTCATGTATTTTATTTTATTTTTTATTAGAAACTGTATCATTAGCTCTAAAGATCTTACTGGGAAGGACGAAGAGAAAGATCTGACTTTTTAAAAGCCAAATTCATCTAGATTTTTTTCTCACTTAAAAAAAAAAAAGATTTTTTTCATAAATATTTTTCCCCTCTGGCTGGAATATTAGGACAGTATATTAAATTCCTGCCCCCAATTCCACAAAAGGAAGACCCAACTACATTTACATAATAATGTCCCTACTGTGCTTTTGACAGATGGGTTTCATCGACACAGACATACTGTTAGGGGCCTAGCAATAGATTAAAAAAACAACAACAATAGATTGTAACATAATAAAAGTGTATTGTAATGTACATCATAACTTTTGGCCAAGGTTAAATATCCAGTTGGTGTATGAAAGTCATATTCCATTAGACAAAATAGATGTCACGCAGCAAAGCATTAAAGATGAGTTGACTGAACCATTTGTTTTTATTTATATTACATTATATTTTCTTTGATTCTATTTATGCAGTGAGTTAAAAAAAAAAAAAAAAAAGCATTGTCTACTCCCCCTTTCTCACCTACACTACCACGATATTGTTGGCAGTGAGTGCCTCCCTGTGAGCCTGCCCATGGTGCAGGGTGCTGCACAAAGCCAGAGGATCCACTTCCTGAAGGGCCAGCACTCCCGTGTGGATACACCTGAGCAACCTGAAAGCTCCTACACAGTTGGCAAGCCAGAAACAGCATCACCAAGCTCACCAAGTACTAGCCTTTCCTTGTGATGTCAGAGTCCATGCTGAAAGTCAATTGCTGAGCTGCCATGAGGTAACTGCTGCCCCCACTCCTTGCTGTCTGCCCTGAAGACTGAAAGAATTAACTGGTTTGTAATATAGGGACTCTTGGAGGTATTATCCAGGTGAATTTATTGGGGTGGGATGTGTACTGCTACACCAGGGGTCCTGTCCATTGCAGTGCTCACGCTGGGTCAAATTACAGATGGGTTGTGTGCATTATTCCCTCCTTACAACATCTCTGCAGCTGCCCTAGTCCTCAGGAGATTCTCCCAAAGCCTCTGAAGAGAAAAGAGAGCAGCATGTGTCTTATTTTTATTGTTGTTGGTTCTTTCTCCTTTCCTCCCCCCTCCAATCTCCCGCAAATTTGTGCCTTTCTTAGTAATGGCTTTGTGCAGCTTCACGATAAAAGTCATCCACCAAAGAGACAGGGCAGTTTTCTCTGCATGTCTCCCTGAAAGGTACTCTTGGTTGTGAGAGCTTCACAGCCTCTCTTTAATGTCAAGTTATATGGTTTTGGGGGCTTTCCCAACTCCATCAATCCCCCTGACGGCACAGACACTTTGAGTGGAGTGGTGAGGACAGAACTGATAAACTGCAGCCTCCTCCGGTACTGGACTCTCTCCAAGGAGAAAATAATGCTCTCCCCAGGAAGCGGTTTTTGCTCCATATAAAAACATTTTCCCACCAGGAGGTGGTAGCCAAGATGCACATGGGGAGGGAGTGCCACCAGGCACCAAGTGAGGCTGACCTCGCTGGTGACTCCATCCTTCCCTCAGCACCTGGGGTGGGAGCCATGGACTTGTTCCTCACATTTCATGGCTACATGCAGCCAGAGGGTCCCAGCCTGTACTGGAGAAGTTTTTGTGGTGCCCAGAGCAGCTCAAGAACAGAGAACTGTTCTGGAGATCACTGAGAGAAGCCATTCAGTAGAAAGGAAGGATGAAGAGAATCTAAAGATTTGGGAATTAAAAAGTCTGTCACTCTAGGTTTGTGGTGGTATGTGCCTATTCAGGCTACAGAGAGTATGGCATAGGTAAAGGAGTTCTCATGGAAAGGAGCCCACAACCTGAGGGAATGGAGTTGTGCTAGAAGAAAATAAATGTATTTTGCTTCTCTACACCAAGGAGGCCGAGATAGACTCTGTCCACTGTACTGTTTACACTTTATGTCTGCAGAAGGGCAAGAAAATTAATTCCAGACAATCTGTAAACACACTAAATATATTCTTGCTTTAATTCCACTGTCAATGAACTCCAGAAGTGAGCCCTGGAGAGTAAGAGGTTGCCTGGGCAGGCAAGTAACCCCTTCCTCTTTTCTCTTTTTCTCCTGACAGTCAGAGAGACTGTAGGTACCTGTCCACCAAAGCAAGTCCTTGCTATGGATATGCACCACACAAAGAAGGAGAGGCAGCAGGTTTTATTTTCTTTTCTTTACCCTGTGCTGTAATGTATGTTCTGTGGTCACACAACACTTTGGCTATTTCCAGACTCCAACTCTATGCTGTCATAATATCAGGATCATGTCAGAACCACCCTAACTTGATTTACTTCCCATCCTGGAAGAGACTCTTTCCCTGACATCACATTGATGAACTTGATTTCTTAAATTAAAAACTGAATATACACAAATTCATGTTTTGCAGTTGGTTA
Organism: Geothlypis trichas; assembly: GCA_009764595.1. Lineage (NCBI taxonomy): Eukaryota > Metazoa > Chordata > Aves > Passeriformes > Parulidae > Geothlypis > Geothlypis trichas. Next base: position 6,219,625 of record CM019933.1, on the reverse strand, counting down.
ACATAGCACTCATCCAAAATACTATTTATTCATAAGTACATTACATTTACCAGAAGGAAGGCTTTTGTTTGTTTTTATTTCTTAATCACATTCTGAAGAGGTCATATGTGAAACACAGCTGCAAGAAATTTTATTTTTCTTTGTTTTTTTCTCAGTCTTCCTCCTCATTTATTCTTATAAGATTATACGGCTATCTGCTTTTAATTTTCTGTTTAAAGCATATCTCCAACTTGTAAATAAATATGCTTTTTCTAGTTCAGGTCAAGTTTTAGTCTCCAATTAATGAGGAAAATGCATTAGACATCAATGCCCTCTTCTAGGGTTGTTGGTAAAGTAAAATCTAATTATATTCTGGTCTTTGCATTTGCGTGAGATATTTATAATTTGTTTATATTCAGAGTCTTGACTGAAGGTAAACTGACACATCATGTTTGCATTTTGAGAGCCTATATCTACCTACCCTGACTGAAGAATATTTTTATGGTCTAGAATCTGTCTGCATAGGGATGTAGGTGTGAGGAAGAGGGAGAAAGCCTTTTTTGTGATGTGTTCAGTTTTACCAGGGAAAGCACTGACCAGCCATTTGAGATTAGTAGAAAATTTCCACATAAATCCATGTCCATAGAACCAGGACACTGGTATAAAGACCAGTGAAGGATCCAGCATTCTGATTAATTCCTGGTTCAAACTGGCAAGTAAATCTCTGGTGAAGTTAAGGGTAGTTCTTTCCAACAAGAGATGGGAAGAAATTCAGCAATGTCTAGGAAGTACTCACTTTTGGCCCAGGACAGAAAACAGCTTTTGTTTCTGTACCTAAACTCTGATATGCAGTGGGTAAAAAGAGAGGCATCCATGCAGATAAGATCCTCAGACACTGCTGCAGGGCTAACTCAATTGCTTTCCTCCTGTGTTTGCTAAAATTGGTACCTCCTGTGCAAAAGCCATGATAAACAAATAGCAGTATCATTCCAAATGTACTGTCATCATCATCATCACAGACCTCCTCCTGACCACTACAAGATGAAGACCTGACCTTAAAAATGGTACCCCTGGCTGGGACCAAATGTGACCACTTTTGTCCGTGCCATCTGTCCATTCATCTTGGTGACAGGCAGCCCTGGCTCTGCTCTCTGCCCAGCCACTATGAATAGGCAAGTGACTGCAAATGAGCTTCACTTAAATGGAGAGAGTTGATACCAGCCTCGGGAAAGTATTTCACACATCACAGTGGGAAAGGGCAGTTGCTTTTGCTCAGATTTGGGTTTTATTTCTTGCTGCGCTTATAAGGAAGGAAATTTTGTTCCTTGGGGGTAATGCAGATGTTTGTATGGGTAGTTGGCCAAGGGAAAATGGAGCAGTTTCAAGGATGTGCTCCAAGCAGAAGGGGCATCATGGGGCAAGAACTGAAGAGACCAGTGAGAGAAGTAAATGAGTGGATTTTTTTTTTTCCCTCCTGAGGTAAATACTCAGAAGTAAGACCATAGGGAAGGTAATAAGTCTCTGGAAGGCACTGGGGATTTTTTTTGAAAATCATATGATTAAGCCATGTTCCTCACCCAGCCAGTAAAGACACAGTTCTTTTTTTCTCACAAAAATTTTTACCTCCTAGGAATTAATGAAAATTTAGAGAGTAGAAATCACACTGAGAGAGGAAATAAAGAGCAGTGATCAAGATGCAAAAAGAACTGAATTAATGTTTCTGTTCTGCCATAAGGTGTCTTTTATAAATCTGGACAAAATAACCTTTCTACACCAAAGTTTCAAAGGTGGAAGAGGCATAAAACCACTTATTTACCTTTCCAGAGCTTGGAAAGAGCGCACAAATGTGAATAATCTAACATAGGGACATCATAGTTTTCTAGTGACATCATTATTTTTTTATGCTGGGTCACTTCAGTAATAGGATGTGCTCTTCGGCCACAGATTTTGCCACAAGGTCACTCTGGTTTTTCTTTCACAGAATCACAGAATTGATGTGTGGTTTGAAAGGACCTCTGGAAAACACCCAGTACAACTCCCTGTCAAGGCAGGGCCACCTGGAGCAGGTGATACAGCAGCACATCCAGGTGGGGTTTGGGTGTCTCCAGAGAGGAAACTCCAGGACCTCCCTGCTCAGCTGTTCCAGGGCTCTGCCATCCTCAATACAAAGAAGGTTTTCCCCATACTGAGGGGAAACTTTTTGTGTTTTACTTTATGAACACTGCTCCTAATCTTGTCACTAGGCACCACTGAGAAGAATATGTCACCATCCACTGACACCTGCCACTGAGATAATAATATGCATTAATGAGATCTCCTCCCAGTGTTCTCTGCTCTGGACTAAACCAGCCCAGCTCTCACATCTCTTCTCATAAGAGAGAGATTCCAGATTCCTTATGCTCCAGATCTTTATGGCCTCTGCTGGACCCTCTCCAGAAGCTCCTTGCACAAGGAAAACAGAACTGAACTCCAGGACTGCAGATGGGAATGGTGTGTTCCTTGGCAATATATGATAGTGATTCTGTAAATCTCTTTTGCTCTTGATGCACAGAGCAGTGCTTTATCCAGTGGAGGACAGATAAGAAAATAGGACAGGTGATAGGAAGGAAATGCATGGAATATTTTGGGAGGGGTATGAGGAAACCAGGGGAAAACCATAAATGCAATAGGAATGGGGGAGGAGTGAAGGCTGGATTACAGAGAATAGACTGGAGGAATGATGATGTGAGCTGTGGCTCCTGGTGGGAGTGAGGAGGGTGGCTCAGACAGCAATGTCATTGTGTGCTGCTTGGTTGCTTCTCCAGATGGAGACTTCTGAAGCCAGGCATAAATGACAGTTTGCCCGTGAGTCGTGTGCCAGTGACTGAGATATTTATTAAGCCAGGACTATTAATTACTCACTTACACAAGCACTTAAGTTCAGTGACAACTGTTTAAAAGTCGTTGATAGTGTTTAACGGTGGTGAGATGAGCAGCTTTTTGTTTTGCCTCTAAGCATCATTAATGTAAGGGACAGAGCCAGAGGAATACAAAGCAGCCCTCACATTGGTACAAAAATGTTGGCATTTTGTGTTCAGTGTGACTATTGTGATTACAAGCTGCTACCATTTCTGGACAGTTCAGATGAGATGAAGGGTCCATTGGACAACAGTATGGAACAAAACAGACTGTCCTGAAGAAGTGGTCATGTAAATGGATGAGCCAAAGGAAAGGTGGGAGGGGAAAAAATAAATGGTTTGGGTTGAAAGGGACCTTAAATGTTATCTAGCTCCAATCTCCTTGCCATGGGCAGGGATGCCTTCCACAAATGCAAAGAAGATATTTGTTCCAGGAGCCACAGCTAGAGAAAAAAAAACCCATAAAAATCCCCTCATTACTGAAGTTCCCTTTAATCTACATCCACAGACTTCTAGACCAGTATGCAGCATGACTGTCTGGTGTATTAGGAACCAAAACAGATGGCATCATATGATGAAGACATCCTTGACTGCATTGTGCAGCTCTGCTCAGGCAGTTGGTCAGATTATTCAGGAAAGATTATTCAGGGAAGTACTCGCTGTTTTTTCCCCACATCACACCATGAGGTCCTTCTATTACAACACAGTCAAGGCATGTTTCTTGTAGCAGTAATATGGTGGAACAGACCTGGTTAATATGTACAGAGGAGAAGAAAAACACCCATGATGGTGTTTAATAGCTCAACCTACCTCTGTGTTGGCCTGAGAATCTACATGTCATGCCTGGATCTAGAGGTCTGGCATTATGCATAATATTCCCAGATAACGTTTGTGTGCCTCTACTGCCCATTTGAGACTTTGGAATTGTGTAGGCAGGAAGCTACATGTTTTAAAATGTATATCAACGAAAGCACAGGCCACAGGGGTGGTAAATCCAAGCCTAGAATTCAGATAGGAAGGGAAACATCACCTTAGCAAAGAGCTGAGATCTTGCTGCAAGCAAGAGTACAGCATTTTAGCACGGCACATTACCTAGATTTAGGTGGCAGCTTGTCACTGTGGGACCTTGTGCTGCCTCTCTGTTGTGACTAATGAGCCTGTGTAGCCAAGTGGGCTCCTTGCACGGCTACCAGAGAGGAAAGAGAAAGGTGATCTTAGAGTTTTTATGGAGTTTAATAAAGCCCTCGAGCACACAGCCTCTCTCCTTCCTCCCGTTGCTGTTCCAGGTTCCATTTTGCCTTATGCAGAGCAAAGGACTGCAGAGAGGAAAGTTATTATTGTTTCTGCGTTGCACATGTGGAATAATGGTGAAAATTGGACAGATTGCTCCAGAGGTGAGCAAGCACAGAAACCTCATGGCCTTGGCAGAGCAGGGAGCTCCATGGGTGAGGTCTGGTCTTGGAATGCACAACCTAAACAAGCTGCTTGAAGGACCAGCTTCCCCCTGCTTGACTACACATCTGATGTCTCCACTAAAGAAGTAAAAAAGAAGGGTTTCAAATCAAAGCTGGTCTCCAGGACTGTATGTACTTGGCTCAGGGATCATCTTTGTAGTTGGGGGTTAGACTTTGATTAGAACAACAAGTAGAAAACCTCCTTTTTACTGAGGGAGATGCTCAGTTCAGATGGGGTTTTTGTAATATTGTAGAAATTTGCTGCCAAACCCTTTTTTTTTCCTTTCTGCCTGTATAAAAAATGACTCTGAATGCAATAAGAACAAGGTGTTCTAATTAAATAGATTTGTTTACATCTTGTAGCATGAAAAACTAATTCAGTCTGATATACTGTAGGTTCTTGCACTATCTCTCTCCCACTTCATATAAAATTACCCTTTTTAAGTAGTATTTTATTTAAGAATATTTAAAAAGTGGACTTGATTAAACAAAAACTGATTTAAGTTCCAAAGTGTTTATTTCTAAAACAAAGATTTCACATCAGAGTGCCAGAAGATGGGAGGGGAAGAGCAGAACCTGTGCTGTATCTCACAGTATTTCCTCCCTGTTTTTATTATATTGCAAAGGTCCCTGCCTTTTCTAGTCATGAGAACTCATAGCCTGTGGCTAGAACACATTTTTATTAAGTGAAGGTTAAAGTCAGGGCCCAAACAAATCCGCTGTAATATGATTACAAACATAATATCCTGACCCAGACCTATGCCACAGTATCAGCTCCAGAAGAGAAGCAAAGGCAAAAGCTTTCTGACTGTAACTGTGTTCTTGCCTGCAGAGAGTTCTGCCTGTTCTCCACCCAGGAAGAGCTGGATCACCCTTAAAGGTGCCACCACTCGAATTATGTGGAAGATAAAAGACTGCAGCTAACAAAGAGTCCAGCTGCAAAACAAGAACAAATCTCAGCAACTCACAGGACAGGCCTGCCCATCCAGTAATTTCTCTAGGTTTATACATTAAGGCTGGATGAAACTGTTGCAGGGAAGAGTAATATTCCAGTTAATTTTATTTCTTAGATAATGAAAATTAGATAAACCAGTAACTACTGCTACTTGAGACAAAATTCACATTGGGGATAGGGACCTGAGAGGAGAACAGCTCAAACATCCAATCCACCCTTGGACCAGAAAGACAGCAATGTCTGCATGCAGTACCTGTCTACCACAATTCTATGTTTCCATCCATGTGGGCTGAAAGTGGTGAAGTAATGCTTGAGAAGCAGGGCAAGTACCAGACTGCCCAGTATTCTTTAAGATAGAAAAATAAGAGTAGGACCTGTATAGTTCTGTAGAAAGACAAGAATAGGACCATTTCATGAGACCACCAAGTGCCATGGTAGCAAGATAAGGAGACTCAGAACCCTGAATAAGGGTTCATATTCATATTCAGAATACTGAATATGACCCCTGTAGGCAGCTGTGCTCATCCTGAAACAGAGCTTGGGAGCTGGTGGCTGAGGGAGGCTTGGTCAGCTCTTGGCCACAGGAAGAGGGTGTGTAACCCCAGCTGACAAAGGTGCAGTTCTTAAGACATTAAAGCTGCTTTTAATATAATAATTTCATTTATGTGCATCAAAGGAAAACAAAAGTTTGAAACATCTCTCTTTTTTGTTAAATCCTTTTGCCTAAATGAAACAAAATTGTGCTCACTTGCAAAGCTCTTTTTTTTTTTTTTTTGAGGGGTAAGCAAATTGCTTTTGCAAGTTCTCACTCTGCTCCAGCTCTCTGGCAGCCAGAGTTGCAGGAGATGTGGGGATGCTAAGTGACTTGGGTTTGTGCCTCTCTGGCAGCTGGAGCTGGGCAGGAGCTGGGTGCTCAGCCCCTGGCCCCCTGCCTGCTGCAAGGCACTTGCTTTCACCAATTGCCTGTCTGTGCACAGAAAGCCAAAGTGACAAAAACCTTCTAGGGTGGAGGATAAAGGGAAACAGCGAGGCAAAATCACAACCATCTCTCCAGAAGCAAGAGAGAATTTTAAAACAGAAAATAAAAGCCTCAACATTTTCACTGATTTGAAATTTTCCACAGGTTTATAATTTGATTGGAGAGGGGATGTTCTACCAGGAAATTGTTCCAGTGGGCAAGGGAAGAAGGTGAATTATGCAAAATTCTCCCAGGCTGCTGATGGTCTTACTGAAATGTGCCTGCCACCTTTCAGGAAAATGATCAGTACTTTCTAAGAGACACTTTGCACCTTCTGAGGGTTTTGCCTTAAATTTGGTGTAACATGGAGATAAGGCACACAGAGGGTAAGAGCTTGAAGAAAGAGTAATTTTCACCTTTCTCGTGCTTACAGCATGATAAAAAACTTTCCTCCGTGCTTTTGAATTAATTCCTCAAAAGTTCCAATGCCTGCACACCCATTTGTTTCCTCATTGTTTTTATTAAACAAGAAAGGCGAGCTTTATTACTGCGCAAATGAAAGCATCACCAGAAGATAGATACTTCCCAGATTCTTATTAATCTCTAAGACTTATGAGGCTGCCTAAGTTCCACAGAAATTAACATACTCTACAGATTTCTTCCAGCAAGTCACTGAGTCCTTGCTACCCTGTATGTGGAGTGAAGGGAAGCCAAAAAAGAAAAACCAAAGGAGAATAAATCTGTGTTATTAGGAGGTTGTTCCAAGTCAAAATGTGCATGTGCATGCATGTCTTTGTCTACAGATGTAGGGCAAGGCTCTGTGCTATGGAACATCATCTCCAGCACCATTATAGTAATTTACCATAGACTGTGGCTGCACAGACTGAACTGTGTGCCACAAAGTAGAGGTCATAATTATAATTAAAGTCCAATTGGATTTGCAATTCAAAATAATTTAAGACTAATCTCCAAAACTGCAACTGTGCAAATTAATATGGTAAGGCATTGAATTTATTCTTTTTTCCCAGTTTCCTCTGTAAGATTACCTGTGCCTAACTGCAGGCACACTTAATGCCTGTGTGGTAGCAACATTTAATATCCCTAGCACAGACCAAGGTCCCATAGCAGAATCTATTATACACAAGACAGACCCCACTCTGAACATAACAGTCAGGGAAGAACACAGAGGAATAACAGATAGGTGAAATGACTTAACCATCCAGGTCGGTGCCTGAAGACACAATTGAAAACCCAAACCAGGACATTCTGTGTCTAATGTATCAAAACACAGAGCGAGAGGTAAAGAGAGAGAAGTACAAAGAGTCCAGGAAACCCTGTTCTAGGCCAGGATAACACATATGAAAAATTAGGGCAGAAGAGACTTACAGCACTGGCAATATTCTTTTTATGTTTTGCTCTTTTGTAGTGACAAATTGCATATTTTGTAATTTCTGGTTTCTTGTGGTGCTGGGATCCATTCAGCAGTGTAAGGATGGGCAATTCTCGGAAGATATTTCTAGCTTTTATTTTTTTTTCCTATGTGCAGTCTTTTTTTATTTTTTTATTTTTTTAATTCTTGCCATGTAAGTGGCTAAAATAAGTTTGCCTGAGAGGAGACTGAAGTGTCTGTTCCTCTTGGTATTCACATGACTTGTGCTGCCCAGTTACCAGGTTCTCTTTGACAATTCAATTTCCACAAGAAGGAAAACAAGTCAATACTGGTTAGACAGTGGGGGCAAAACAGAGAATGGGTGTGCTGGTCCTGGCTGGTGTAAGGAGAATTTTCTTCACAGTGGGACTGTGCTTTGTATTTGTGCTAAACACAGGGCTGATAGCACAGAGATGTTTTTGTTATTGCTGAGCACGGCTTGCACAGAGCCAAGGTCTTCTCTGCTTTTTGCTCTGCTGGGCTGGGGAGGGGATGGGGGTGATTGGGAGCCTGGGAGGAGACACAGCCAGGACAGGAGACCCTGAGTGACCAGAGGGGTGTTCCAGACCATGTGAGATCATGCTCAGTATGTAAATTGGGGGAAGAAGGAGGAAGAGAGGGGAAAATTTGGAGTTTGCCTTCCCAAGCCACTATGTGAGCCTATGTGAACCCTCTTCACCTGGAGAAGGCCGAATACCTGCCTGACCATGGGTAGCAGTGAATTATTTCTTGGTTTGCTTTGCTTGTGCGCATGGCTTTTTGCTTTCCTTATTTAACTGTCTTTATCTCAGCCCGTGAATCCTTCAGCTTTTACCCTTCCAGTCCTTTCCCCAGTCCTGCTGGTGTGGGTGTGAGTGAGTGGCTGTGTGGGGCTTGGTGGTCACAGCTGATGTGCACAAAGCTCAGCTGACCTCTGCTTGCCCTGAGATGTAGAGAGTTGCAAAGATGAGCTGAACTACAGTGACTTAGAATCAGCTAAACCTTCATTTTCAGAGCTAAACTGATCTCTCCCTGCTGATAATCTTAATCCTTGGCAGCTAATTTAAACTTCTTCCAAAGAAACAAGGCATATATGGTTGTATAATGTTTTGTGTGTTGCTTTGGGGGTTGTTTTTTGGTGGGGGAAAATTGGTTTGTTTTTTTGGGTTTTTTTTTCCTCCCCTTCCTCTCTGCTCTCTTTGATTTTGCTCTGCTGAGGTTAGCATTTGCAGTGTTCCTTCTTTAACAAAAAATTCCAATGTATACGCATTGTGTTCCTCATTTATGCTTCCCCACTACCCAATTAATGTCACACTAAATTATATACCTGCAACAGATTTAATTCCAGACCACTGAGCTGTCGCTTTTTAACCCTCTGCATGTATCTCTACAATATTTATGAGAAAGCTGTAGTTACTTTAACAAGTAATGAGAGATTTCAATACGTATTTAGCAATTCAATTTGTTATAAGAAAGAATATATTCCTCCATTGAAATCTGTGGGATGATTCCAAATACATACAGAGGGATTTTGATATCTATTCAGTTCTCAAGGTTTTAGAGTAGTTTTCCAAATCCCTATTATGCTGCTATGGAATGAAAATGGATGGATCTATGGCTAGAGTTAAGCAGAGATCTGGGCTCATTTCCAAGATCCATTGAACTCCTCTCAGATGACCTTGAACAAAGCACTTGAGATGTGGTCCAGAGTGTTTATTTCAGTGTCCAAATGGGGCTTTGAATGAACTTAAAACCTTAAATTCCAGGAAGCTGTTTTCAAGGGATTGTCTAACCTTGGAGCCTCACAAATCTCACTGCAGATTTCCATGATGCCTGACCTCTGAAAGAACAGGACAATCATGAGTTTCCTGGCCTGAGGCGTTAGAGTGCAGTTAGGCCCATCACATACGTGGATTGCCTTGAAAAGTTTCTAAACATGAGATGCCTCCCACCACTCTGTTTTTCAAGGCAAAACTTGAAAAGAATTTATTAGCCCATAACAAGGAAAAACGAAAACAGTCCCCAAAACGTCCAGCAATATCAGGCCCTCAGCTGATTGCTGCAGACTGATTTGTGACTGTATTTTCTGTAGAGATATAGCAGTGGCCATTAAGTGAATAACTGGAATGAAATCCAGAGGGTTCATCATCATTCTGCTTTTAGGAAATGGAATGTCTCCTCCTCTCAGTAACGTTTTTTGGTGTATAGGAAAGGTAACTTTCATCTCTTTCCAGGTAGTACCAAACTATTGTATAGGCAGTGTGATAAAGGCAGGTTTAATTCAGATATTAGCAAGAAGTTCTTTACTGTGAGGGTAAGGAGGCCCTGGCATAGCCTGCCCAGAGAAGATGTGGAAGACCCTGGAAGTGCTCAAGGCCAGGTTGGATGGGGTCTTGAGTAACCTGGTCTAGTGGAAGTGTCCCTGCCCTTGGCAGGAGGTGGAACAAGGTGGTCTTTCCAACCCTAATAATTCAATGAATGAGGAGCTCAGCCCCAATGCAAGGAGGGAGCCATTTTTACAGTGAAGGTGAATCCTTAAAAACATCTACAGGTTGTAGGTGACTCTTGAACAGTTCCCACAGAGCTTCTGACATGAGAACTGGGAGCTCTCCCTGCTCAACAGTTAGCATAGAATCAATGGAATTGATTTTTGGCCATTATGATGTGAAAGTGAGTACTCTGAATATTGCTTTTAAAGTTTATAGCTACATCTCCAAAGATATCGTTATATGATGATTTCAAAAGGAAGTAGGAGGTTAAATACCTTTCTGGTTTGGCTTTCTTTGTCTCACTTTCTTTCATGTAAAATTGAAACAAATGTACTCACTACCTTCCATAGCTGTTGAAATGGAAAATATATGCCACTTTAAAGAAATAAAATCACATGAGTGTATGAATGTTATGATGCCATTTCTGAGGAAAAAACACCCCAACAACTTACATAAATAAACATTGTTTGGTCTTGACAAAAGTAGTTTTCAGAGGACATTCTCTGTAGGGAGGCACAAACAACCTCTAATTAGGTAAGAATGAGCACTTTCAATTCTTGTACGAGTTTTGACAGAAGTTTAACACTTCTGTCCTATCTCGCCCTTGTCAATATTCTACTTTTGGAAAACTTTTAGCGTTGATGTTTTGGATACAGTGTTTTAACTTTCAGACTTATCTGAAACTGGTAGCCAAAATTTTGTATCTCTTTTAGTTAACAAGAAAAAAAAAATCATCTCCTGATATTTCATAAAAACAAAAGCAAATAAAACCACACAACTACCAACAAAACCAAGTCCCTCAACAACAACAACTACAAAAATTAAGCTCAAACCCCAACAAAACCAAAAGTGGCCTAAAATACCAAAGCTCGAGTAAACACTTTCAACAAGGTAAAATCTACACATGCAGCTGCTTAGAGTTGAAGGTTTCTCTACTCATCCCTCATGCCAGAGCAGCCAGAGCAAATCTGTTTCAGATCCTAGTGCTCAAGTTAACAAGGGGGTTTTAAGTGTTGACATGAAGCTCTGGTAGTAAGGTTACCCAAATCCTCAGTGAGGTATGGCCAGGTGGAGCAAATAAGCCACTTCTGCAGCTATTTCTTAGCAGAATCACAGAATTAGGGAATACCCTGAGCTGGAAGGGACCCACAAAGATCATTGAGTCCGACTCCTGACCCTGCACAGGATAGACCAAAGAATCCCAGCCTGTGCCTGAGAGCATTGTCCAAAGGCCTCTTGAACTCTGCCAGGCTTGGTGCTGTGACCACTGCCCTGGGGAGCTGCTCCAGGGCACAGCCACCCTCTGTGAGAAGAACCTTCTCCTGATATCCAGCTAAAACCTTCCCTGACACACTTAGCTTGATGACAGAGAAATCTATCTTTTGAAGTTTTGATTGGTATTTAATGGCTATTCAGAATGAAGAAGCAAATCTCTGTCTACATGAAACTGGGTTTTTCAGAAGCCCAGTTTCTGGTTTTCTTTTTTTTTTTTTTCCCAATTCCTGCAATTTATTGAAGGAGAAGGCAGTGTGGTCATCTACTCTTTCCAGTTAGGGGTAGATGAAAACTCAAAGAAAGCTCGAAAATAGTGCAAAGGTCTTGTAGTCTTCAATTAATTTATCTTAATTAGGAATCTAAAAGTTAGTGGTGTGATTAGGCTCATGGATTAAGACATCTAATTTTAGATGTCCACGTGCAAGATAAGTGGCCAGGTACCCATTAAAGAGAGTAGAGGTCTAGTCAATACAATTAGTGGTTTAGAAAGAGATGAAGCAAATGTCTATATCTGGTCAACCAATAGCTCTCCAAGCTTAGACATCTAGCTCATATGCAAACACCTAAATTTAGATATATAGTGGCTTGAGTCAGTGTCCTGAAAATAGAAGTCTGACAGCATTTTAAGTGTCCTTGCATTTTGGAGACACCAGCACAGAGCTGGCCTACATGGAGCAGGACTTTAGGGAGCCAGATGTGGTGCCCTACCAGCACCCCAGCACTGAGCTTAACCTGGGACTTTCAGCAGCTCATGCAAAAAGTGGTAACACTCAAAGCCAGTCAGACACAGCTAAAAGGGGTGGCTGGTACCACATATTGTCAAAGGGATGCTGCTCCCAGAAAATGGAGGTTGATCAGAGTAGGCAGGGCCTAAATTTTTAGAAATTGCATAGAGCTCCAGCATAATGTGGGTCTTGTTGTCATAGTCAGTGGAAAGGAATATAGAAAGAAGCTCACCCCATTCTAAGATAAAGGTCAAAGGCAGGTCAGATCAACTGCCCTCCAGATTTCACTCTGCTGACACTAAACCAGCATGGCTTGTCTGTTTCCAGTTTGGGAGGCAGAGCTGGTAAAAACGCAGGTTGCACTGGAGTTTTTGTAGCATCCTAAGCAGCCAGGACTCATCATCCTTCTAACAAAATATTCAGATATACCATATGCATTTATACTGTCACTATATGCCTTTCAAACTCTATTACCAACAACTGACTGAAGAGACTGACACACGATGTGTATTACAAACATCTATATTGGGATGGAATCCCTGGCAACAGTGCCCATCAGTATAAAACAAACCACCACATCTTGCAGTCCTGAGTAAGATCCAGTGCAGAGATAGCATATGACAAATTTGCAGACAGCTTGTTTATGACCAACAGGCCATTTTTTTCTGTTTGCTTTACAAGCTAATGTGGTTATACTGCATGGAGCTTTTCTCCCAGAATGATACCAAAGCATTTCATAAATTGAAAAGATGCAAAGGAGCTGGGGGAAGAAGGAGGAGGAGGAGGAAGAAAAAAATAAGTTTCACTTCTGCTGGGAAAATGAAGCAGTTTTTTCGAGGTGAGGAGTCTGGCAGTTAAAATTGGTTAAAGGACGTTGGCAGCAGATATCATCTCTGAGCAACTTCAGAAGGTTAGTTCTTTTGAGATGTAAGGCTGGATCTTTTCGTTACGTGATGTGGGACAGACTGGAGGGGTAGGGCCAGAGGCATTTGCTAGGTTTGATTTCCCCTTTGATTTCCCCCTAAGCAAAGGGTCTGACTCTCATTGCACCTTAGAACAAGTTCAGCTAGTGAAGGGAAAGAAAGTCCCAGCAAACCTTTCATGCTTACTGCTAAAGCCATGCACTGAGGAAATCTTATGCCTTGTACTATTGACCAGAGGTTATTTCTCATTTATATCTAGTGTACAATGCATTACAGTTCATGTTTCACTATGCAGACTCCCCTCTTCAGGCTAAAAATCTTCATACTAGCTAAACTGTCTTTCCAAGGGTTGTGTCTGAGAATGCTCCAGTCCATGTTATAGTTGGTTGACTAAATTTCACCTGCCTTTTTACTGCTTTTTGCAAGTAGTAAGCTTAATGCTTGCTTGGAATTGGCAGATTCCTTTTTTCCTTTTGGTCTGAGTGTTTTGTTCACTGGCATTACTGCACCAAGGGCTCTTATATCTGCTCTCAGAACAGAGATAATCACTGAGTTCATTAAAGCCAGATACTGTGTTAGGCATGGTCTTTCAGATTCAGCAAATGAAGTAAGAAGACCTCTTCCTACAACAAAAACAACAAGAGATTAGCAATCTAGCATCCCAAGAGATGGATGCATGGCAGGCATAAGGGGTTAGCTGTCTGGCCCAGAGTCTGGTTCTTCAAACCCAGGACTAAAGGGCTGTGTGTGCAGCCCATGTGGTGGGAGGCTGGGCAAAACCAAACTAGATCCAGAGAAAAATCAAAACCCCAGTTTAAACTCCAGTTTAAAGTTTAAACTCTGGTTTTAACTTGCTTGCCTGTAGGAAAATGAGGTAACTTCTTTCATGTATTGTGTACAAGGCTTCTTGTAGGACAGCTGCATTGTACCCCAGTGCTCTCATCCTATCATTTGTGAAAACCTCACCCAGAAGACAGAGGCTGGAGAACTTCTGACTGTGTCCACTCTCTTTTGATTGACACTTCCCTGTCAGCTGTTGCAGAGAGAGGAACAGATCTGATAGAAGGAAAGCTCTTCTGCTTCCAGGGAAGACTGTGTAGTGTCTGAATTAAAATAAATATTACTCAAACGGGGCATTGATACCAAAGTGATGCCACGTTCCACGGCTCCAGCCCAGAGCCTGCAGTTTGGCTCAGCCTGACAGTCTCTCCCTCCATGGGCAGCTTTGGTCACCCACCTGGCAGCTCCTCCTGCTTTGTCCTGGATGTCCCCAGCCTCCCACCACTCACAGCCTCCAGAAAGCACCAGCTCCCCTCTCTGCTCTGCTCCTGCCACTGCTGCAGTGGGAAATGTTATTGCTGTGGTGACATTTCCTTGTGCAGGCTGACATTTCCCTTTGGAAGAAGCTACTCACTTTACAGTCCCTTTTATTTATTGTTGCTTTGGCTCGTGGGCCACTATAGAGGTTATTTTAACATAGCTGTAATTAAGGATCTATGATGATAAAGTCCTTTAAGTAGGGGTCTGCTATTTTTATTCTACTGTAAAAATTACATACAACCAAAGGGATTGTGAAAATCATAAATATGGACATGGTTGTGATTCAGAACTCAGCAACAGTGGTGTAAATCACAATAAAAAGCACTGTATTTAGGAGACTCATACTGCTGTAAATTAGAAATAACTCTATATAATATTAAGCATTCTAAATGTATGAATTTTGAAATACTGTGGTAGAAAAGTACCATCTTTATTTTTTTTTTTAAAGGTGGATACAGAAGCTCTAGGGTCGCATTCCAAACCAATGTGGCAAATAAACTTTTAAAAAAAGTATTTAGGCTAGTAATTCTTGGTTTTGATAAATGCAGTAAGATTGGTAAAAGTGTAAGAGTACTGTTTATTTTTTGCTTTTGAACTTTAATGTCGAAATAGAAAACTACAGAGTTGGAAAGAAGGAAAATGCATCAATATGAAACTGTTTTCATTATTTTAATTTTTTTCTCTGAAATATGAATACACAAAATGAAAAGTACCACAAATGGATCACTGAAGAAAACATTCAAATAAAAAAGTTGAACTTCTTCTTTTATTTGAAGATGCAGCAGGAAGGAGAAGATTAATCTTTCAAGGGAATAACAGAAATGATATTTTGGAAATTGAAAGCTATTATGTTTCATTTTAAAATATGCCAAAATGTGGTATCATAACAAAATCGAAAATTGACACTAAAACTTTATTTTTATTCCGATGACTTTTTTTTTTTTTTCCATAAAGACAGAATAAAATAAGACAAACACATTTAAAAGTAACAAGTAATAGGACAAGAAGAAATATCCACAAGTTGCATCAGGGGAGGTTTAGATTGGATGTTAGGGAAATAAACAAAAGAGTTGACAAAAGGGAATAGTGTGTCCAAGATTGAGTCACCATCCAGTTGTGGGGCTTAGGGACATGTGAGTTTGGCAGTGCTGGGTCTGCTATTGTACTTGATGATCTTAAAATTTGTTTCCAAATTTAATGACTCTATGATCCTGTAAAAGATTTTTTAATATGTCCTAGAAATTCCTTCTAAATCCAGATTATTGAGTAACTGTTCATAGAAATACTTTTTTGCTTTCTAGAGGGCAACATAAGAAATGAAATACTGAATTAAGAGGTCTTAGAATATTTAGTACACAATTATAGTGTCCATATGACTTATTTTGTTCCACTCATTAGGTTTTGATTAACAAATTTAGTTTAAAAGAAGAAGTGATTCAACGCATGTTGCAGTTATTTAGCTACTTATAGACTATAGGTGTTGAGAGATGTCTTTTGAAGCCTCTAGTCCAGCTGCCTATATGAATAAGAAAATATTGTGTTAGGCCAGGCACGTTTTAACCTGCCTGGTCTTGAAAGCATCCAGGGATAGAATCTCCTTCAATTTCCTGTGTGATTATCTCCAGGGCTGCACAGATGACAGATATTTTCCCACTGTCCAGTCTGGACTGCTCAAGTTGCACTTCCAGGGGATCTGTGGTTTATAATTTCTTTAATACTTTCTAATATTTTCAAAAAAAAATTTAAGGTTAATGGAAGAAATTCCACATTCCCCCGTATAGACTGTTCTTTGATGTTTTTGTGCTCTATACAGTGAATTATGTGTCAAAATGAAATAAAATTAAATTTAAAAATTATATACTACTATTAAAACTTTCTCTTATTTGATTGGAAAACACATAAAATAGAGAATTCTAGACAAATTTTTTATTCAACTTTGTAAGGTTTCATCAGTTTCTCTTTGGGTCATTGCAGAGGGTTTTACATCAGCTTAGGTCAGGACTTGTAATCTCAGGCAGAAGTTCTCAGTCTTAAGCCAGTTAATTTTTTAGGAATATATGGAATTTTCCTAAATCCTTGGAAAGTTGACTCCTTGAGTGCATATAAAGTGAAACAGGCTAGAAAAGGAGAACTGATGCAAGTGTTTTCTAGTGTTACTGAAAACCAGGAAACATTTGCACAAAACTAAATATAAAAAATGTTGGCAACCTCTATCACCTTTTACATGTTTTTCATCTCAGTCTAAGCTTCATTCTTTTGAAAAGACATTCTCCACGTGCCTCAAAGTCTTTTCACAAAAGTAAAGCTAGTAATTGTAAATTCTCATTGAAATCCTGATCCATACTCTCTTAAATCAAAGATTTGCTCCTGTAGAAGTTGCTGGCCAATTCTACCTCAGCTGTAAAGTCTTTGGTGCCACCATTGCATTGTGTGTGCTTGGTCTGGGTATAACTGAGAGGGGACTGAGGCCTAACTGGGGACTCCAGCCATAACCATTTTCCTGTCAGGATCTGATATTTACTGCTTCTTTATAACCTTGACATCAATTGTTTCAAATTACTTACCGTGAATTCTGGAAAAAAAAAATAAAAGGGAAATGCATTATTTATCTTAAAGGCCATTCTGAAATCAGAATCCTGTCAAATGTAGTGAGGAGGCAAAGAAGAGGCTGTACTTAATAACACTTGTCTTCAAAATAAAAATTTGAAATGTAATAAATACTAGCTTTCATTGAAATGGCAACCCTTAATAGTGAACACTTATAAAAAAATAATTAAACAGCTAGACTAAATCTCATAGACTCTCAATGAATTTTAAAGCTAATCTTTGAACAGGAGTATAGTACTTTAAATGTGCACAAAGAAATTAATGCAAAGTCGACATAAATTTTTTAAAATTTCTACTCTTTATGTTGTGCTTTGGAAAAAAAAATCAGATCTGCTGGAATACTCAGTATAGTAACCACTCTGAAAATATCAAATCCAGATACTAAGAAGGGACTTGTGCTTAATCACATGATCACAGAGTGGGTTTGGTTGGATGGGCCACAGTGGGTGATCCCAGAGCACATGGTACAGGATTGCATCCAGAATGGGATATCTCCAGTGTGGGAGAATCCTCACCCTCTCTGGGCAGTCTGTACCAGTGCTCAGTCACTGCACAATGAAGAACTTCATCCTCATGTTAGGGTGGAACTTCGTGGGCATCTGTCCATGCCTCTTGTCCCATTCCTGGGCCCCACTGATCAGAGCCTGCTCCATCCTTGGTCCCCTCCCTGCAGGCCTGACAGACATGGATGAGGTTCCCTCTCAGTCATCTCTGGACAGCCCCAGCTCCCTCAGCCTTTCCTTGTAGCAGAGATGCTCCAGTCCCTAAACACCCTTGTAAGCTCTCCACTGGAACTGCTCTGACAGCTCCACATCTCCCCTGTCCTGAGGAGCCAAGAGCTGGACACAGTACCCCATGTGACACAGGAGGTCAGGATCACCTCCCTGACCTGCTGGCAATGCTCCTCCTGAGGCACCCCAAGGAAACATTGTCCCTCCAGCAGGGAACACTGCTGGCTCAGGAGCAGGGGGACACGTTCTTGTCCACCAGGAGCCCAATTTCCATCTACACAGAGCTGCTTCCCCAGAGTGGGCTGGGGCATGGAGTGCATGGCATTATTCTTCCCCAGCACGGCACTGTACAGCACTCTGTGGTTATCAGCAAACAAAACAAGGAAAAAAAAAAAAGAAAAAAGAAAGGGAAAAAAAAGAAGAAAGAGCACATATTCTTAATAAATACTTTTGCAATGGCATTAAAATCACAACAAAGCAGAGCCATCTGGAAATAATAGAAGGATGCATAGTCTGTGTAATCATCATCCCTGGTATCTGTTTGTCTCCTTGTAATGAGAAAAGTAGCAAGTGTCTAGCAGCATATTAAAACTCATGCCACACTTGTGTGTGGTACATAGGCTTCCTGGAATAACTGGTTGAGAAAATGGCAGCAGTCCTTTTATTTGAGACATTGTGGCTAACAAATTCAAAACTCTAGCAGCACAGCTCACATTTTATTAATCTATTTGAGTTTAATTTTCTTGTTCCTTTGTGTATTGTTTCCCATTTTTTTCTCTGCATTTCATTAAGAACCAAAGAAACAAAAAAACCCCACAAAATACCCAAAGCAGATAAAAAGACTCAAAAAGGAGATCTAGAGCACAATTACTTAGTTATTCACATGTTGATATATTTATATTTAATTAATGTTATACACACACACATCTATCTCTCTCTCTCTCTATATATATATTTAAAGTAGAATATTGATCCTTAAAGTTGGAAGACAGCTTTGTGAACTATAAACCCTGAAACTTAATTTCTGATGCTGTACCTGGACAAAGTTATGTTACTGTTGCATCTCTTTAGGGATATAAAACATATCCTTAGTTATAAGACAGGATATTTCTATAGGGTGCTTCTCATTAAAAAAAAAGACAAGCTGCATTTATTTTTTCCAACATAAAAGCATGAAAGACTCTTGAGACTGGAGATTTAATATATGGGCCAGATTAGTTAGCTCAGCCTTATCCCTTTGCTAACTACATTCACTTAGCCTTTTGTCATCTCAGTGCACATCAAGAGACCTCTCCCACCAACCTATATCATGTCAAGCTGCACAAAACTGGGCTGAGCTGTCTATTTAGTAAGACATAAAGCTTCAGCCAAAACAGATCTGGAATAAAAAAACCAAACAAAATTGCCTTTTCTGATTTTGAAGATATCAAGCATTGGAGAAAACACAGTTTCCCTCAGTAGTTTGTGACTCTGGTTAATCATCTCCTCCGTTGTGCCTAATTTCTAATTTGAATTTGTCTGGCTTCAGCTCTCAGCCATTAGTTCTTGATGTGCCTTTCCCCACTAGATTAAAGAGCCCATTAATACCCAGCGTTCTTCCCCTGTGAAGGTACTGATACGCTGTACTGCAGTCACCTCTCAGTCTTCATTTTAATAGGCTGAACAGATTGAGCTCTTTAAGTCTCTCTCTGTGAAGCAGTTTCTCTGGACCTGAAATCACTTCCATGGCTCTTTTCTGCACCCAGCTCATTTTTTTTAATAAACTCTTTATTTTTATTCATGCAGATGCCACAATTGTATTCTAGTCTCAGTCCTATGAATGCTGAAGGCTGAAATGGAATATTTTCTTCACTCTTTCCTATTTATTCCCTTTTTATGCAGCCTAGCTACACACAAGTTTCTCTTCCATCAGTGCCTCACTTAAAATCATTGTTTACACTTAACCTTTTCAAAGTCTTCAGTTTCCAGTGTCCTGTGTCTGGATACTATTGTATTTAAAGAACCAAACACAGCAAAACAGAAAGGAAAAATGGGAAAAAAAACCCCAAAAAAACCAACTAAAAATCATGGATGGCAAAGACCAGTTTACCAAGCAACCCACATGCCTTTGTATATCTGCTTGGTTATTGGTAATATTTATCCTTCAATCAGCTAAAGGAAGGATGAATATTGTGTCATCTGCACATTTCACCAATAATGACTTTATATCTCCTTCCAGTTCTCTTTTTAAAATGTTGATGAGCACAAAACTGTTTTCTAACCTTTTCATATTCACTGATGATTCTTTATTGATAAATTTTTTTTTTCACAGCTGTCAGTTAATCATCTGGCAGTAAAACAGGGAGAAGTGTGTGTGCGTTGATGATACTCTGAAGTACATGTTTTTAATCAAAATGATGTGCTGAAACAAAGAATACTTTAATGTATAACATAGTAGCAGAATTATTCTTATCAAGCCACCTGTAACCACCTCCAAACCTTAAACCAGGTTTGCTTTGTGGAACCTATTTTTGATAAAGGAGTATTATTGTTGTTGTTGCTGTTGTTAATTATGGATCATAATCTGCCAATTTTCAACCAATTATATATTATTCAATTTTCTACTTTCAGAGTGTCTGGTAAAATTTTCCATTGTCTTACCTAGAATTGATATAGAATTATTTATATATATATATATATATATATATATATGTATATATATATATATAAACACAATAGTGCTATTTTTTTAGAATCTGGTGAGGGTATGCTCATATTCCTGATATGAGAATTTCAGTCCCATGATCTGTAAGTGTCCATGTCTAGAAATAATATTTCTCTACCTTTATTGGTTGCTGCTGGACTGAAAAGTGCTTAATTGACCTCATCTGCTACAAGTACTTCATATTGCCTGTTTCAAATATGAAAGCTAACTTCTCATATAAAATATATCTTTTTTTCCCATCCATATTATCTTTTGTTTTTATTGCTACTTAGTAATAGAAATATTCCACTCTTCAAATCTTTTTTCTCCTTGCACACTTAATAAATGATTCTTTTGTTTATTTTGTTTTTATTGTTCTGAGCCCTGCAAGAAACATAATTTTACTTGAGACCTTTATAAATTTTCTTTATATTTTAGTTTCTGTTCCAAACAAACCAGAATACTCATGGACTTCAGTTTACACCAAGCACTGGGGATATCTCCAGGATTGAGTCAGTCCAGATAATAATTTTTCAAGCTTTTCAATTGCCAATATTGTAACATGCACAAGAGTAATAGTTATGACTGTGATGTTTGTGTGCAAAACACATTCTGAAATTTTAAAAGTAAGTGGATATCTATGGTGAACAACCCTTTATTTTTCTTTTTTTTTTTAATTTATATTTTTTGACCAAAATTATGCATTTGACCTTTTATCTTAATTTTTTTCCTATTTAGAATAACAAAGACAAAAGATTTAGGGAATTAACATCTACTCATGGATAGCATGTACTTGGGTTATTGGACACACCCGTTGATAAGGATATCTGGGAACTGACTTGCTCATGGTATTTTGCAGGAAGCAGTCTCAGTTTCTATTCCAGATATGTACCAAGTCAGCTTGGCTGAGTAGAGAACACCTCCACATTCCAGAGAAGCTGTGGATAACCCAAGACTGGAAGTGCTCAAGGCCACGTTGGATGGAGCTCTGAGCAGCCTGGTTTGGTGGAAGGTGTCCCTGTCCATGGCAGGGGTTTGGAACTGGATGATGTCTAAGATCCCTTCCAACTTAATTCTATTATTCTCTGATCTCTTAATGATTCTCACTCATCACCAAGCAATATGATTCCCATGAGGGTCATGTATAAATATTTTAAAAAGGATTTGCATTAGCCAGTAGGCAAAAGTCAGAAAGAACTCTCAACATCTCCTGAGACGTGTATTGATAAACAAGCTGAAGACATGGCCATTTTCACAAGCATTTGACCCTTATTGTTATCATCACAGTATTTTTCCCTTAAATTACAGTGTGGCAATATCCTGTGATTCTTGGGCCTGGGTAGTCAAGAAGTTTAGGGTGACATTATTTTGCTGTGGTAATGGGTTATATTTTTTTTCCTTTGTCCCAACACATCTTTCATCTCTTTGATAGAGACAGGAGATGGTGAAATATATAAATATTGAAAAACCCTACCCCTAGTGCTCAAAACCACAGCAACCCACATAATAATAGTCTGAACAGGCATTTATTATAGCACTTTTAAATATCTACCTGGGATATATTTTTTCCCTATGCATATACATATACATATCTACATGTATCTGCATGTATTTTTAGATATACATGCAAAAAAATATTTACATGCATATAAACAATTTCAGATTGGATATGCATCAGCCTGATATCTCTCCCCTTCTCTCAACTGTTCAGATAAGAGTAGAAACACATCTGTTTTCCTGAAGTTGTGCTTCTCAGATTGCTCAGGGAAGACTATAAAACCTGGGTTTCTTTCAAGCTGTCTGTGTGAAGGGCTGTCTGAGGGACTGCAAGAACACAGTCCACACTGACAAAGTAACAAGTGAAAGGGAATGAAATGAGTGGTGAGAGAACAGGTACAGGAGGTATCTGTCATTTCACCTTACAGAGTCTCTCTTGATATTTCTGCTTTTTATATTCTCAGCCTTAACATGTCTTGAACTTTTGTGGAAAAACCTATGTAAAGTGGGATCTTGCAGCACACACGTGATAAATGGGATGCCTCCCAGGAACATAAATCTGTGCTGGTGCATCCTGATGCAGAATTGGTGTTGATGTTAACATGTCATTTTCCCAAATGCTTCAGAGTCCTTTGGGCCTGCCATGAAGGTAAGGATTTATCTTCTAATCTCAAAACCACTTTTCTCTGTCTGGATTAGCCATGAGCAGGAAAGTCATTAACATTTATGAACTGGGGATTAATAACACTCCAGAGCATATTATGTGGTCTGTTTATGCCCTGGTCAGCTCCTTAACCTATGTCAGACATCAGTAGGGAAAAAATGGTAACACAAACCCCTACTCACCTGGAAATTTAACTCAATCACAAAATAGCTGAGGTTGACAGGGATCTCTAGAGATTGGCCTGGCCAACTCCCTGATCAAATTGGGGTCCAGATTAAGTTCAGAGGGATTTTGAGTATCTCCATGGATAGAGAATAGACAACTTCTTTAAACAGTTTATTGCAATGTTTGATCACACTCAGAGTTAAGAAGTTTTCTTTATGTTGAAATAGAATTTCATGTATATCCTTTTGTGCCCATTTCTTGTCATGCAAACAAGCCGAGGGTTCGTTTACCCATCATTCAGTTTATTAATATGGATTTTAAATAGTGCTGGTCCTCATTAAAGACCCTTGAGATATAGTACTAGTAAGAGGCCTCCATGAATTTTTCAGATCACCAACTTTTTTAGAACAGAAGTTAAGCTTATTTCTGACTACTTCACTATTTAACTGACCCACATTTAGTCAGTTTGTTTGTGGAAGAATTTTGTCATAAGTTTTGACATAATCAAGAAAAATGGAAGATTCACAGCTCCTCTCTTTTTCACCAAACTATTCCTTTGGTTATGGCTATCAGGTTTGTCAGACATCATTTCCCCTTTTGCAGGTCTGTACTGACTACCCCTAATCACTTCCTTGTTCCTTATGTGTTTGCTTCCCTGAGTATTTTCTCCATCATCTCCTCAAGGAGATGCTCACTACATTGAGCATTCCACAGTTCCTCAAGTCCCTCTGGTTGCTTTTCTTGCCTGCAAGGGTGGTGTTTGCTCATGAACCTCCCCCAAATGCCATGACATTTCAAAAATTAGTTTAAAAGAGGCCTCACAATGTCATTGACTAGGACCTCAACACTTATGAGTGCATTCCATCACGTCCCAAGTTCTTGTGTATGTTCAGCCTATTAAAATGTACTTTAAGATGTTCGCCTTCACCAAGAGTAAATCTTCATTCTTCAGACTTTGTCACCACTCCTGGGGTTGCCTCAAGAGCCTTTGAATTCCTGATGTTAAATCTCACCATTAAAAACCAAACCAAATAAAGTGTTGAGTAACTCAGCTTTCACCATATTGCAAATCCTCTACTCTATTCAGAAGCAAACTTAAACTTGCTGTAAATTCTTATTTTTCTCTTTTTGTCCGTCATGTCTCTTGCCAGAGTCAACTCCACTGAGTGGCCTTTCCTGGCATCATTCCTGTGAAATCAGTCTCTGTATTCTTCCCAGGTCACCAGATCATTCATCAGCCTTTTCTACACTTATTTTCATATCTTGAGTTTTGTCAGATTAGTGTCCACCCATGCAGGTTTTTTGATTCCTTCTCTTGGTTTCCTGTTAGTTGAGATGAACTATTTTAGTGCATGGCCTTTGGAAAATCAACCAGCTGTACTGGATCCATTTTCACTTCAGGTCTGTATTTCATGGGATTCCTTCAAGCAGAGCCCCAAACAGATCAAATTTTGCTGCCTTGAAATCCAGGCTTGTGATCCTGCTGTTAATTTTTCTGACTTTCTCTCATGATCCTGGACTCCACCATCTCATAGTCAGTCTGTGATTGAAGAGTCAGTCTTAGAAAAAATGAATGAGAAGTATTGAGCTTTCTGTTGTATGCTAGTGCTGGACCTCTTCTGAGATACTCTAGCAGAAATTATTATGAGCCCGATACAAAGGACATGGAGGTCAATAAGAAGATTTTCAGACTTTATGCTCTACAGATTACATTTGATGACCTTTTTTTCAACACAGAAAATAGAGGACATCAAATTCAATCATTAAAAAGCAAACACAAATCTAACAAATCAAGAGTGTTCTGATTGTAAAGACTAAAAGCCTGATGAGTTGTTGAACTCCCTGCTGCAGGAATATTTGAAGATTAAATATCTATATAGGTTCATAAAAAACCCTTCATGAAAGAAAAAGCCATCAAGGCTAACATAAAAAGGCCATCCCTTATCTTAGAAATCTCTGCACTGCAAATTGCAGTTAGCATTGGAGACTGAAAAAGTATTCTGATAAAATGCCACTATATGTTTATCTTACCTGGGCATCCACCAATTGCCAGTATTAAAGAGGCTACTTAGTCTGATGAA
Source organism: Geothlypis trichas (assembly GCA_009764595.1). NCBI lineage: Eukaryota > Metazoa > Chordata > Aves > Passeriformes > Parulidae > Geothlypis > Geothlypis trichas. The sequence goes on along the minus strand of CM019933.1, from coordinate 6,194,814 downwards.
TTAGAATATTTCAAAATATTGTCCCAGAGTCCTGATGGTATAAGCTTCTAAGTTGCTTAAGGCAAAGCATTTGAAATGACTGGGACATTTGCTGCTGTTTTCAACTGAGCTGAGATTCTCCTCTCAACAATTCATTTTAGTAAATCTCTCATATTTTGATCTTAGGAAAAGACCTGATTATTTCCATCCATTATGGTACTGTGGGCCAAATTTGCGAAATGTTTTATAATTTTCAAAAGGACCTGCTTTTCTAAAAGAATCAAATTTGCAATGCTTTTTGGATACCTGTCTCATAACTAAAATCTGAATTTCTAAACGTAATAGGAAGAGAAATAGAGCTACTCTTTACAACATATGTTGTAAATAAATATAATGCAAGTTCTTTAAAGAGTAAATATATTGCAAGTAAATATAATGCAAGTTCTTTAATCCTTGTATTTATGTATATATAAAATGAAGAAATAATCCCGTTCTGAAGTGATTCGCTGCTTTTCTTTTTAGTGCTTCTTTTATACAAGTAATTTTGTTGGTCCAGATAAATTTCTGGTGCAAGTCTACGAAAAGCTCTGCATCAACAGAAGGGATAGATTTGTTAGGTAATCTTTTTCCATTCCAGTCAATGATAAGCCCAGCACTTTACTCACTGTTTCTCTTTGTGAGTTAATACACAGTATTGAATTTCCTCTTTGTATTCTCATTCTTCCTTTGTGTAGGCATTTGTTTTCTTCTTTTCTTTTTCTGTTAGTTTCCTTGGGGGATGAGGCAAAGGCATCATTACCAAGAATGCCTTCAAAAACCTGCTTAAGAAAAAGAAAAAAAAAATAGACAGTCTGTTTGTCCTTGTTTTGAGCAACATTTTATAGCTAATAATTACTATTTTATGGATGGATAGGATATTGGAATTATTAGTAGTCAGAAGACAACATATAATTATAATGTAGTAAATCACAACAGGATTGAAGAAAAGAAAGGGGAGACAGAAAGGACAGAACAAAGTAGAAAAGAGAGAGTAAGGACAAAGACAAAATGAGCAATGGACCATATCTTTCACTGCTGTGAATCACACATATGCTTTTATTAACAGACACAGACTAGTTTCTGGTTCTACTTGCCATTGTGTGCACCCAAAATCCTTACAGGATTTATTTTGTTTAATTGTTGTTTTGTTACAACTGGGGTCAGGGTCAGGACCATGTGGGAGGAGTCGGTGACACGTCCTGTTGCACACAGAGACGCCGTCCTGTTCTCTCTGCTCTGCTGGCTGAGGATAGCACTGGCATTTTCAAGTTTGTTTAACACGTTCTTAAAGCTAATACTAAATCTAGCTGAGGCTTCTGAAACTGACCTGAGAATTCACACAGTTCTCACCTGGCATTGTATGGTTTTAGGGACAGGGTAAGAGCAGTCAGATTTCTGTTATACTGCACCAAGTAGGGTTTGGGAACAGAACTTGCTGTTAAGGAATACAAATAACATAAACATTCTTGAGTTTTGAGAGGAATTATAGCAAGAAAAAGACCAAAATAAAACACACAGAATGCTTCCTGTCCTGTGTTCTTATTAAAACATTCTCACTATAATATTTTCTCTGCATTTATTTGCTGAAGAAGCAGAATATATAACTATGACTATATATCTGGCACGAGTACTTCACACCATTCTAACATGCATGAGATAAATCCTGTGGTGACACCTGTTTTTGTGCATGGATCCTAGAGATAGTGTAGATATTTAGAACTATTCACATCTAACAGTAGATGACATAAAACCCACTTCAAGCATCTACAAAATTGCTCACTCATGGTCTGACCAATTTACTTTTAAAAGTAGAACCTGTCTGCAAATGTATTTTCTATTTCACAGAAAATTACATTATTCCCATAATTTTCACTCTTTTTAGCTGGATAATAATAATAGGAGAAATGTGAAATTTACTCAGGAATGTGAGCCTGAAATAAAATAATAATGATTTTTATTTGAAACCTGCTTTTTCAAAGAAAGTGAAATGATTCATTGGAATGCTCATGTTTGATTTTATATGCTATGAACAGCTTTAAAATGATATAAAGAAAAGGCTGTACTGAAATGGAAACATCTGAACATTCTGTTCCATTACAAGCTCATCAGAACAATCTTCTCAGATTTCTTCATAATGGAATTTTATTAGAATTGATAGATTTTCACACAAGCATGCAGTTTTGACAAGCTTTTTCTGCTAGGAAGGTTGGTAGAGGACATTCTGCCAGTTTTATTTTAAAATCTCTGTATTATACTAAAAGAATAAAAAAGGAACCCCCACCAAAAAAAAAAAAAAAAAAAGAGCTAGTCAGTTCTCTCTAGACACTTATCTACTATGGTTCTTCTACAGAAAGATTTAATTACTTTGTACCTAAAAATATTTTTCAATTCAAGGAACTTTACCTCATATACATTTTATTCTCAAAAAAGCTCCAAAGGACTGGAGTTTAATATATTTGCACTTATCTTTTTACTAACATGCTAAGATATGAAGATTATAAATTATTTGGAAAAATGAAAATAGTTTGATACAAAATCTGGAGTGAGGCATCAAATAAGGCACCATTGTACACCGATGTCTCTCTTTTTCAAAATGAAAGAAAATTCATCTTTTTTGGATAAATGTTACAGCTCAAGCATGTGCAGTAAAAAGGGAAAGCTATCATGTCGAAGAATTGAAGAAACACTTAAGAGGAAAAAAGAATATTGGAATATCCCATTTTTGCTTTTCCTGCATAAATAATGCAACCCAAGGGCAATTAGCATCTGGAGAGTGGTTTCTTGTCATATCAAGCACCACTTCAGCAACGAAATGACACAGACAAGTCCCCATTACAATGGAAAACGCAGTGGGACAAAAGAAAATATTTCACTTCACTAAGTAAAATCCTTGCTATAAAGGCCAGCTACAAAAGAGACAATGATCTTTGCTCCTGGACACCTACTAGCCATTAATGGAAAAGTTCTTCTGAAAACATACACATGCACTTACAACTCAGGCTCTAATGAGGACTTTGCTGTTTGATGACGACACATCTGGCATGCCTTCAGAACTCTGCACTCCCAATTATAAAGCTGTCCAGCAGGAAGACCCATTACAGATCTGAGCTGTCAGACCTCCGAAATGAGGTTGAAGAAAAAAAAAAAAAAAAGAAAGAGGAAAAGGAAAGTGCTTAAAGATAAAGGAAGAAAAAAAAAAAAGAAGGAAAGGAAGAAAACGGAAGAAAAGAAAGGAAGCTAAGGCTTGATTACCTTGGAAAAAAAAAAAAAGAAAAAAAAGAAAAAATAAAAAAGAAAAAGAAAAAAGTAAAATAGTGAAGAGTAAAATGCCTTTAAAGAAAAGTTGTTCCTATAGCCCCCATAATGTGACAGAGCTAATTTGTGCTTTTAAAGATCTAAAGAGCCTGCTAGCTGCAGGTGTAAAAAAGAGGTTACTTGTGGTCTGGACTGTGGGCATCAGATAACATAACACAGAAAACTTCTGTCCCCCACGGAAAAGTTAATGAGATCAACTCTTTCAGGATCCCCTAAAAGAGTTCCTTCAAGCTCACCCCATCCACATCTCATTCTTGCAGGCAAACAAAAAGTATCGGGTTGAGTTTAATTGGCCAGCCAATACTTTGATATCCTGGGATTTTTCCTTGTCCTTGGGGTTGCTAAATGCAGCAGAATTAGGCCAGCTTACTGACATGTGAAAAACAGTTTTCATCCATTTTTTGTTTGTTTGTGTGAATTTTCACCGCTGTTGAAATATCTAGATTTGGTGCTGAATTTTAATAAATAGCAAATATTTTAAATTTCTTAGTCTTTTTAGTGTGAGGTCTTGTCATTCCTTTTGAGGTCTCCAGGGCATGTCTAAGCAAGGTAGATATAAGAAGAAGAGATGGCACATATATTTTGTGATGTAGTATAATCTAATTTATGTTTGTAAGAGGAGCAATGTTATGGAACTCAGCTATTATGTCCAAAATGCATTAAACATGCACACCTTGGAGTCACAGCTTGGGGATGACTCTATCACATGGAGCTGTTCCAAGATGTCCTGTTTGTTGCACATCCATCAAACAATATCCACAGCACAGAAAAACTGAACAAAACAATTCAGCAAAGTTATTCCATATTCCAGAAGCCACTGTTAGTCTCTATTACAGAACAAATAGAGATCAGATACATGGAGCAAGAAGAGGTCTGTGTAGCCTTAAAGAATGGTCTCACAGAGGACTGCTGTCTCAGCAGTGTCCTTCAGCACCCTGATCACTGGGATAGTTGGTCTTCCCAATTCCACTTTGTCTCAGTAACTCAAAGCACATAAACCCATTGAACAGGTATGAGCTTGGGACATGCACAAACATGATGGACTGCAGGGCATTGAGTTCTGACTGGATATTTTTTGTTCAGCCAGTGTGTTTTCTAAGAGCTTGGTTGGAGAGAACAAAACATTCTTGGATGTTCCCCAGCAGGGGAGATGCAGATCTTGGCCCCCATCCATGCCTGCCTGGAATATGTGTATAAAACAGAAAGTCTGGGTAAGAACCCATCCTTTCTGAGCAGAGGATCATAGTTATCTTTGTGTGAATCTCAGGGAGTATAACAAGTTCTCTGATGCCCCAGCCTCACAATGATGTTCTTTTTCAACCTTTCCTGTCCAGGTAATCACTCCAGCTCAGCTGTCCAGTTTCTGCACAGCTCCCTTCACAAGCTCTGCTCTCCTCTGGCCTTCAAGCACCATGTTCTGCACATCTTCCAGACAGAGAGGAGCATGGTACCCTTTTACTCACCCCTATTGTCATTTATCCAGGCCATTCTCCCCTCTGTCAGTGGTGCTAAGGGAAATCACCCCTCAATGTAAGAGACCTGGCAGTTTAATCTCTCTTATTTTTCACCTCTTAGGATAATGCGAAAACATTTTCCTTCAGAAAACATGTTTATGCAGCATCAGCATCAAAAAGCCATTTTCTTGTTTTCCCTAATGACTTTATCAGACACACAGAAACACAATGAAAGATGTTGTTATTCCTTTTCCTTTCCTTGATCTTTATGTTTTCAAGGAAGCATCATTAGTGAGGATGATATTTGTGCCAGAAAATATTCAACACATGGGCCTGACACTCTAATGTATCACCAAGATTTGGGGTTTTTTCTTGACTAAACTCCCCACCATTCATCAAAACCCGTTTCAGAAGCAAACCCTGTGGTAACCTTCTGCCCTCATTTGGAGGAGAGAATGAGAGGATTTATAGAGAACTTATAGGGCCCGTATAGTGGCATTGGTATATGCAGACTCTGGTAGCATCTGAATTATCAGACTTGAACTCAGACTTGAACTTTCTCCCTGGAGAAGGAGGCAAGTTGGTCTTTGCCAGCTATACTGACCACCAGTATGATGACATATGATCTTACTCAAAATGCTGGCAGAAACCGCTACATAATTACATAAAAAAACATTAATTAGAAAAGGAACCAGCTCCCACAAAACTTAAACTCCATCCTGGGTGGTTTTTTTTGGTTGCTTTTTTGGGTTTTGGCTTTTCTTTTTTTTTTTTTTTTTTTGGCCTTTTTAGCCTGGCACTTTTATTAGCAAAGCTTTTACAACTCAGGGTTGGCTACTACAGGATGCCACTTTAAGTCCCAGCTTTTTTAAAGTGTCAAAATCTATCACTAGGTTGACTTTGCTGAAGGGTGCAACTGCCTTTCCTATGCTACTTAGCAGCTGCTGGGTAAAGTATGACTTTAGTCTCACTGAGCAGTCAGTTTTTTTCTGAGAATTATATACCAGATTTAACCTTCTGAATCTCCATTTCTCTGTGAGATATTAGCAAAAATCAATATCTAAAGAAGACAACAGTGTTCAGCTATGAGGCAGGGACAGCCCATGTCCTCAGGAGTTTAGAGACCTGTTAGACAATGGAGATAAAGTGTAAATAAGGATAAAGTGTTACACAGAGAAGCAGTCCCAGGGAGAATTCACTTCCCTGGCTCCCAGTGCAACATTGGCTTTGTGCACTTAGGACATGGCTTTGTAGAAAAAGTTTCCAAATTTCTAAGAAACTGCATATACCTAAACTTTGTATGGAAGAGTCCAAATAGATGAGCTTTACTTTTCAGAGTTTGCTAGCTTGCAGCCAGTGGGTTTATTCCTTTTTGGATTGTCACGCATGGAACAAGCAGGTCCAAGTCTCTGCCATCAACTGATTTATCATCTTCCCATCCACAGGCTTCCTCTGATCTCTGACAGCACCCACTCAACCATAATCCTTGGTTGTATGCTGGTGAGTGTGTAAATGTGGAATAGGAATGGCTGGCTGCCATTTGAGTTTGCTACAGGAGGTCTCTGTTGCCTTAACTTTGCAGGCTAGTTTGCAGAGAATTATAGTGGGGGTTTGTTTTAGGGGGTGTTATTTGCTCAAAGGAAAATGCTAGAAATGCACGTTTTATTTTTTGAGCAATTTCTCGGCCGGTCTCTTAAGAAGAGGCTCCTTCAAGTCTTCCCCTCAGCAGTGAGCTTTTCTCTCTGTATATCACTGAGTCCCCTGCTCACAGTTCATCTAGCAGAGAGCGAACTGCTCAGCCTCACTTCATAGCTTTCAGGTCCCAGCTGAGATCTATTCATGAGAAACTCTACAGTACAAATCAAGGGACCCTTAGGGCGCCGTATAAATTCATAACAAGGAATAATCCATTCTCAGCATTGCATGCAATAACACTTTAAACAAACCCCAACAAAACACTGTAGAAAAGATCGGGGGAAGGCAGAGCAGCAGGGGAATTGCAGAATGGTGTTGCAGAAACACCAAATCATCCTACCCCCAGTGTTGTCAGGGCCCCTGAGCACCAGGCAGCACAGGCAGGAGCTGGGCTGTCTCCTTCAGAGAGAGGGATGCAGGCACTGTGGAGCAGCAGGTTGGGTACATCTGCTTTGAGGGGGTGCCCACATGAGGAGTGGGATTTTCCCTAGTTTTCTTCAGAGATAAGGCTGGGATTTGAGAGTCCAGTCCAGATCTGGACAATGTTTCTGAGACTTCTTTCTGTCTGTTTTTTGGTTTTCTTGAGGGGAGAAATAGGGTATTTATTCACCTAAAGAAGATAAATCTAAAAAATTAAACATCATTACATGGGCCCAACACCATTAGCCAAAATTAAAAGGAAAAACTATGATAGCCCTCAAATTATGCCTCAGTTTACCAGGCTCCAGAGTAGACTGCAATTTATTTCTCAGTTAAAGCCATTTGCCTCCTCCTGCCTTTCCTGTCCTCTCTGTCGTAACACAGAAATAAAACCTGGTAATGCGACAGGATCTTGGGACCTAACTAGGTGACTGGAAAGTTCTATTGTGTAAAGGAATTCTGGAGCAGCTTAAGGCTTATGCCTTTTACAGAGACCTGTTTTTGATACGGGAAGCAACAGATTTTCATTGATGACTGGTTAAGAAATGCTATTTCTTCCCCTGTGGGGCTCATTAAATAGTCCTTGTATGCTGAATTTGCCTAGAATAAACAGGAGTAGCTCAGAGGGGCTTCTAGCCTGGCGTGGCAGTCAAAACATTTTTGTGATGGCCCACACAGCAGCTGGATCTCCCTGAGACAGAAAGCCTAGAGGCCCCTGCTCTTTCACTAATACTTAGTGTAGCACTTTCAATGTGTGCCCTGTTAATTTGTGCACCTCTGACCACAGCAGGCAGGAAAGCTGCTCATGGACTAAGACTGTGTGCTGCCAAGTGCTAGTCAGTATTTCAAATATGGAAGATTTTTGTGTGTGTGCTTAAAATATCTCCCATCTTGGGTTTATTAAGCACTCTATATTCAAACTTGCTCAACTGTCTCCACCCAGACTCAATATAGACAGTTTAATGACAGCAGCACCTCAAGAGATTTCCAAGAGTTTTAAAATTTATCTGGGAATATAAATGCTAAGAATTATTTCCTCTCCATGTTATCATAATTTATCTTTCCTGAAGAAGTTTTGGGGGAAAAAATGAAAATTTGATCCAACATTTTTAAATCACTCAAAAATCCCCAAACTAACTGGATTGATAAGACAAAAATTAAAAAAAAAAAAAAAAGTAAATATTGCCAGACACTAATCTTCAAATTATGAAACTGAATTAAAAACAACGCACTTTTTGTTCTTGTTTAACAAGAGAAATCCATAGAGCTTTTACTTTTTGGACAAGTTAATAATAAAGACATAAGAGATTCTGCCCAGAATGCATGAGTTGCAGATTCCTCAAGTACTGAAAAAAAGTGACAACTGGAAATAGCAATAAGGAACAGGCTTTGTTTCCACTCTAAAAGGTGCCATATTTCCTAGGAATTAGGGAACTCCAAGTATTAGAAGCAGTTATAGGGATTTCTAGGAAAATAGTGGGTGGCATCACAGTAGCATAGACTGGCCTAGGTTGGAAGGCACATAAAGATTACCAGTCCCAACTCCCCTGCTATTGACAGGGTCACCTTGCACTAGACCAGGTTTCTCAGAGCTCCTCCCCTCTGGCCTTAAACACTTTCAGAGCTGAGGTATCCACAATTTCCCTGGTCAGCCTGTGATAATGCCTCACCATCCTCATAGTAAAGAATTTCTTCCTAATAGCTAATCTAGACATGTCTTTTTTTTTGATGTGAAACCATTTCCCTTTGTCCTGTCGCTACATGCCCTTGTGCGTAGTCCCTCTCCATCTTTCCTGTAGGCTTCCTTCAGGTACTGGAAAGCGTTCTCTTTTCCAGGCTGAGCAATACCAATTGGCTCAGAATTTCCACATGGGACAGCTTCTCTATACCTTTGCTCATTTTAATGGCTTGCTCTGGACCTTCTCCAGATGCAGTGCTCCAGGTGGGTCTCAGTAGAGCAGAGCAGAGGGGCAGAATCCCCTCCCTGCCCTGCTGCCCACGGGGCTCTGGATGCAGCCCAGGACACGTTTGGCTCTCTGGGCTGTGAGTGCCATGGCTGGGCCATGTGCAGCCTCTCACCCACAGCACCCCCAAGCCCTTCTGGGCAGGGGCTGTTCATGCCCAGCCTGTGCTGACACTGAGCATGTCCCAGCTCAGGTTCATCATCTTGCACTTGGTCCTGTCTTACCTGATGATTTTCCCATGGGCCTGCTCCTCAAACTGGTCCCCATTCCTCTGAACCACTGAAGACCTCATCAAAAGTCCCCTTGAGTCAATGGGAAAACTGCTCTTAGCTTTACTCGGCTTCAGCTGGCTTTGAATTAGGCTTTGAGTTCAACTGCTTTGACAGGGCTGAAGGGAAAGGATGAAAAAGAGCAGAACAATAAAGAATGGAGCAGTAGCAGGGTGAAAGATGTAGTCTGCAATAGCAAGAAGCAGGAAGGAAGCTGGGCTGTAGCAGTCAGTGGGGTGGTGAGGGGACTGCAGAGCTGTGTGTGTGAATTCACACCACAGTCATTCACACCATTTCTCAGACACTCACTTTTCTAAGCAGTAAATTCAGTCAGCATTTTTTTCTTTTAAGATATATTAATTTATTTCTAGGAAAAGAAAAGCATGCTGTTGAATATTGGTGACTCCAGGATGCTGAGTGGGAAGGTAATGATTTATAATACATTATAAGAGTGGGCATGATAAAAGTCTGAAAAAAGATTCTATTGCTCTGCAGCCTCTGGTCTCTGCATAACTTAAGCAAAAAGGTACCTCTTACAGACTGCATGGTTTTAACCTGAAGCTATTGCCAGCATTTGAGATAACATATTGTTTAATCCTTCTAACTTCAACATGAATCACTCAGAGGAATGAGGGGAGGAGGGGAAAACTGAGGGGAGGGAAAGAGAAGAGCTCTTGTAGGAATTATTAGCAGTGTGAGGTGCAGGATCTGATGATAAGGCAGCCAGGGCTGCTGAGCTATCTGAGTAGAGAAGGTAGAATGCTTCATGACAGCTCTTGAGGATCTGTGAGCACATCTACCAGGCTGGGAAATGAGGAGCACACAGAGGCTTTCCCCTAGGCTTTGCTCTCTGTCAAGGGGTATTTGAATCCCTGGCCAGTGATGTCTCTTTTAAAGCCACCTCTTTTCATTCAGCAGTGACCACTGCTGGTGTCACCGGAGCACTGGAGCCTTTTCCCCATGGTGGGTCTCTCTCCCCTGGTGAATCTCTCAGCACTACCAGGCAGGGCTGCAGCAGAGCTGCATGCACCTCACATCTCATACCCTTCCTCTGGGCTTTGCAGCCTTTGGGCTGTCCAAGGCTGAGCTGAGATCTCAGGGATCATGTCCAGGTAGAATCTTGGAAAAGACTATTTGGATAAAGCATTTTGGACTGAAAATAAAGTCAGTTGCCTTAGTCATGTCTATATGTCCATCTCACTGGGACATTCTCTGTGCTAAAGGCCCTGTCCCTCTGTCTTTTCTTTAGATCAGTCTCCCAGCCCCTTGGCTCACTCTCAAAGCCCCTTAGCTTATTTATTTCTGTTTTAAGAGGATTATAGAGTGCAACTTCTGGTACTTTCTTTACCTACGGGAAGCCTCCATTTTACTTGTCCCCAGCCTGTCAAGTACTTTAGTTTCAGATCTTTGACACAATCCAGCTGTTATACTGCAGAGAACAGCTTGTTTCCTGTTTTTGCTGAGCCTGAAGGATATTTTTTGGCCAAAACATTAGCTTTAATACATCAATACATTTAATGAGATTTGTATCTGCATCCAAAATTCACCCATGGTGGCCTTTCAGCCTTTCAGTCAGCTGTTGGCAGCCTTGTGGTCTTGACTATTTGTTTGAAATTCAAACTTGCAAAGAGTGTTTCTACCCATTAAGGTGACATGAATTAAATATTCCCGTGGAGTTTACTTATGCATAACCAAGAAAATGCCTTTTTTTTCCCTCAAGACAGGAGAAAAAAGCCACAGCAAGTAGCTGGGTATCAGTCACATAGACTCTCTTAGTCCTATGTATTGCTTCAGAACAGGAAAAGACCATTATTTTTATTTTTTACCCTGAATCAAGGTGATTTTAAAAAATTGATCTGTTGTTTTTAAGTTGCAGTGAAGAAGAATCCTTGAAACCAAGAGATCTCTATTTCTTACGTGACTTACATATATGGTGTTTCTGTTCGTTTTATAATACCTAAATCCATGTATCTGAATATTAACTGGAACCTATACTTTCTTGAGCTGAACAAAATATTACTTTGGGTAGCCAATCTCATGCAGATCTATTTTTTATATTTTTTGCATTAGCAGAGCAAAGTACATCTTCCTTTCTGTCATTATTTCCCCTTCCATTTCAGTAATGATATTTTCAAGGAATAAAAAAAGAGAAGCATCAAAGTTTGGAACACAGGCTCATTTTAGCTCCATTATGATTGTTATTATTACTACCAGTAGTGCTACTTAGCTCTTTACAGCTTTTTCTTATATATATCTTAGAGAACTTCATAAAACAAGGAAATGTTCTTATCCTTGCTTTCCTGAGGCATTGAAATAGTGAAATAATTTGCTAACAGTTAAAATGAAGGTTACTGGAATGGTTGGAAATGAACCATAGCTCAGATAAAGTTCAAGGGTCAACAGGGTAGAGTAGAAGTTTCCGGTGAAAGTTTGTAAAATGTCTGGCAAAGTGCCCTAGGTTATGTTGGGATTTGTTTTTTAAGACAGAAAACTCTGCTTCAAATGAGAACAAAGAATATGGGGCAATGGGTGAGGGGAAAGTGTCATAAGAACAGGTAAGAAAAGACTCTACTTAAGAGTGAGACAAATGTGGTTGGAGAAAGTAAGTCAGATATAAGCAAAAATATGGCCAGACCCATTCTGGAGGATGTTACACCTTAGCAGAAAGGAGATTTTAATCCCTTTTCATGGAGGATGGAAAAATATTCACACATGACTCTTCAGCAGCTTTATAAATATATAAACACTACAATTATGGTGAACCCACGATTTCCTTTTGATATATTTTGATCCTTGAATCCCTGGTTCCTTTCTCAATGCCAGATATATGTAACAAAAAAAAAAAAAAAAAGAAAAGAAAAAAAAAAAGACAAAAAAAGCCCTCTACACACTGCCAGCTCTACTGGTATCAGTCACAAATGCTTACAAGGATTACAGCACAGTAATGAGCTTTTGTACTAATGGTACATCTTTTAATAACTGCTATCTGCACTTCCAGTTGTAAGTGATAAGTGAGGCTGTATTGTTAATGACAAAATGCCTCACCTTTCTCCCACCCCCTCCTGATACTTCATCTTTCTCTGAATTCCTTGGCTGGAGGTTGGAGAGAAATTGGAGTTGATCCTGATGCAGTTCTGTGCAGCTGGTGTAGTTCAGCCGATCCCAGGGCTGAGGCACCAGGAGCAGGAGCCTGGGGAGGATGGCCAAGCAGAAAACAGTGAAGTGTTTCCAACCATAGCAGGGACTGACAAAGAAGGGTAGAAGAAAGAGTAAGAATAATAGTTGTGTTTCAGAGGTAGAGAGAGAGCTGTGGAAGAACAGCAGGAACAGAGCGTGGCACTCAGGCAGTGTCTTCAAGCTTTATGCTCTGTCTTCCTTTGTGATGTTGGCCAAAGCATTTATTTTTTTCACTGTCTCCTCCAAAGCAAGGCTAACAGCATTTCCCCATCTCACATGAAGGATTGGAAAGGAGAGGGAATGGGATACAATCATTCAGTGAATGTCAGGTCATTACTTCTTGTGATGGAGATGCAATGTTGTGAAACTTTGTTGCTTGGGAGGTTTTTAAGAAGAGATTAGACAGTGTCAGTGCCAGACTGCATTGCTCATCCTCCCTTGGGTACAGATAGGCCTGTGTCCTGTGATTCTGTAGCTGCAGCTACATCTTTGTTTAAGCTTTGCCTTCCCTGTCTCTGCTCATGTGTAGCATCCCTCTCAGTGCTAAGCCAGGCTCTCTGGGGCCTCTGCAGCTAACTACATCCCCCCTCTCAGCCCAATTTACAGTCTGTACCCATATAATCTGTGATATCCTTGTTGCCAAACAATTTTGTATTTCTTTAGGAGGGAGCCTATGCAGCAGTCGGGGAAGATGTTGAAAAATTCTTTCAACTTTAGCGCATACTGAATAATCCCTATAGTCATGGTTAATACTTAGGTTTGTGCATGGAGTGCTTAGTACAAATGCCAGAGATTAATGTGGCCTTGTATTAACTTCCTACATCATGACTAATAAGTCTTGAGCCAGCTAATGTTTCCTTATTTACTTATACCTGTGACTAATATGTACTAGTAGATGTTTTAGTTTTGAGAACAAGGATTGTGTGTCAGAACAAAGAATGATAAGGGAAGTATGTTATGACCTGACCTCCTATTTGAAATACTCTCAGGGACAAAAAGATTAATCAGAAGATCCAGAACTATATCCAAAAGTCCACCGAAATCATTAGCATATATGAATGCATTGAGAAAATGCGCTGAATATATATTAATTTCAGGAATATAACCTGGTCTCTTAGGTTACTGGGCATGCATGTTTTGATGAGAATTCTCCATGCATCTGACACCGCTAATGAAGTAATTTTGGCTATCCAACCTAGAAAATTATTTAGAGATTTTATTTCCCAGTATTTTGGTGACCCTGGTTGGGGTTTTTTTTCATGGTCTCTCTTGAGTGCATGAACATTTCTATTCAAGGCACAGAGGTCAAAGAGATGCTTGACTGCTGTCTGGGAACCTGTTTGAGCAATATCCTCTAGCCTGGGTCTCTGGTCTGGCTCATCAGTTCCAGCAAACATGGTCCACACCCTGGCAAAATGTCTGAGAGGCAAAGCTGGAACAGACTAGCTTAGAAAGAATAAGAACAAAACTAATAAATACAAATAAGAAAGGATTTTTCATCTTTACAGAGTTTATAAGGACAAGGAGAATGAAAGATTTCACAAAGGATTTTCATGGGTGGAGTTGCCCTCCCACATTTGTAAGTATTGAGACGCTCATCTTCTCATCATGGCTCATTATAAAAGAAGAGGAAAGCATTAGTAAATATACTTTATTCTTTAAGTGACACATAGAACTGACCTGAAAACGGATTTTTCAGAAATATTTCAACTCCTAAACATTTTTTTTAAATTTTATTTTTATTTAGAACAAAATGTAGTCTGGAATTTCATGTGAAACAGAATATTTACTGAGGGAAATGTCGGAAGCACAGCAAACACAGACATCACTACCACCTAGAACTGTTCAAAAAAGTTTCCATGGAGAATTTTATCAAAATTAGCACATTCAAGAAACATTTTGGTTTTTCTTAAATGGCATTTTCAAGGGGGAAAAGAAAAGTTATATAAACAAAAATAGTTTGAGGAGTTTTGTGGGTCATTTTTTTCCCAGTAAACTCATTTGCTTGGATTTTTAAAACTAGAGATAGAAGAAAATCACTAGACAATGTAAGTGCAGATAATAATCCTACCCTTGGAGAGAAATAGAATATTTAATAATATGAGGTCCTTATGATCTCTGCCTGCTAAGATTTTATGGTAATAATATTTTTTTGATGCAGAAACAAGTGTAAATTCTTTACTGTACAAAATGTCATTGCTGAGAAACAGTGCCATATAATTCCAATACAAATCTGAAAAAAAGTTTTTAAGAATTCTCCTCTAGAAATATATGTAAACATACTTGCTTCGAATTGTCAAAACATTTTTAAAAATATGTAATTCTGATTATCTGTGCATTTATGTATTCCATATGAAATAAGGTAATTTTCTTTGTTCAACTGTATTTTGAGATAATAAATTTAAATATCCCATTAAGATGTTCGAACAGAAAATGTACTACTCAAAGTTCTCCTAAGACACTTGAAGCAAAAATATTCATCAGTATTTCATTTCACAGATGTACATGCATACACATATGAACACACCAAGAATAATCCTACTGAAATAACATTTCTGATGGAATTCAATTTTAGAAATATTTTTCTGACCAGCTCCACTGAAGAGCAATAGGGTGAGAAATGTTGTGTGAGAAGAGGGGAGTGATTTTTTTTCTAAATATCCTGAATCCTGTTGTTTCAGAAATATTTCTTGTTCCTGTTCCAAAGGCAGTACCTTTAAGAATAATAACTATCAACAAATTTTCTACTCATTCTATCTGTTTTACAAAACCATAAGAAATTTAGCATACCCAACAACTTGCTGTAAGGAATTCCAAGAAGTGCTTCCTTTTGTTAATTTCTAAATTCCTATCTGTTAGTTTCATTTCATGCTCTAGCTTGTATTTTGAAAAATCCCATAAACATTGTTTTCGCAGACCTTTACCATATTATCTTCAGCCACCTCTTTATTTAGACCTCAGATGGTCTAAAAAAAATCCTTTCATGGATGGATGCTAGTTTATACCTTTGTGTGATCTCTCTTGTTGCCATTTTTCTGTACCTTCTCTAGTTCTCTTACTTGCTCTAAGAGGTGAGGAAAAGTAGAACTGCACAGAGCATTGTGTTAAGGGACTCTGCAGACTTGCAGTGCTTTTCTCTCTCTTACATTTCAAAATTTAACTATTGGTGAGATGATGCTTTCTTAGCACTATCTTTTATCATCCCAAGACTTCATTTCCAAATAGCTCTGAGCCCATCATGGCATAAATAAAGTGAAGATTTCTGTTCCCAGGTTCATCAGCAAAACCTGGGACTGAGTCCTTTGTGTGAGGTAAAGGAAAGTAAGGGACAAGAAGTTCTAGATACACTAATACCTTTAGATAATGATCCTAGGCAAGATGTTCAGCGTGAAAACCCTCACAGAAAGCTGTTATCTACAGGAAAGGCTGAGTGAGCTGAAAGATGATGAAGAGCCTGATGCCAAGGGTATAATTTGTTAGAGAATTAAAGACGGAGAAAGGTTAAAAAAAGGAATTAAAGAAAGATTAGCATTGTTTGGAAGCTCTGTATATAAAGCAGACTGCCAAAGGAGAGCACCGTGGTGAAAAAGCATTCAACATAAAGTCTGCTTATCCAGGAAACTGAGGAATAAAGTGCCCAGAGCTAGACACTATCATCTCTGCTGCAGCACTGGCAGTTCATTTAATAACTTTCAATCCTGTGTATTGGTATTACAAGCTTTAAAAGCTCCAGCTGAAAACAATTGCTATTAATAACCCCCCTGCTTTGCAATATGAAAGCAGCAGGTACAACAGAGAGACACCTCTAATCTCCCCATGTTAGACAGCAGCAGAACAGCACTCAGCCAACCATGGAGGAGAATCCTATAAAAATACCCAAATCCATCTCTCCATGATGGATGGTCTTTGTACAAGCACTAAAGTGTATTCCCTTTAGTACCACTGTCTATTGATGCTGAGCTACTAAGTAATCTGAGGGAAACTAGGAAGCGATCGCCATGATAAAAAATAAAACGGATTGGGGATAAAGATGGAATTTCGTCAAAACCATCATGATCAGAACAATATTGCCTGAGAAATGGGGAGCTTTATATCTGTCAACATGTCAGTGTTTGGACAGGAAACCAAAGCCTTGGAGATTGGTGTCAGAAGAGCGATCTTTTTCTTCGATAAGCACCATGCATGTACCAACATGAAATACAAGTGCAATCTTGCTGACTGGAATTCATGACAAGTAGCTCCTGTGAGAACAGTCTGAAACCATAAGACTGCTCACATATTCCTGGATGACTTCTTATATTCACTAAACATTTACTCAGACTTTATTAATGAAATACGTCCTCTTAATTCATAGGAATTTTCTGAACCATTCAGGATTTATTTCTGATTTTTGAATTGTGCCAAGTCTTGCATACTTTATATGGACTAATGAGAAGAAATCATTAATGCTGACAAAATGACTCACAGGATTAAAGGTAACAGGTAGGATCAAGTTCTACAAAAGTACTAAGATTGAAATGCTTATAGCATTAGTGGGATTGAAAACTGATGTAAAGAGTTAACAAAAAATTAGGAAAGATGTGCTGACACTATAATTTGAGAAATAAAAACTGTAAAAAAATTCACACAGAAAAAATTAACTAGTTAGGATTTGACACCTGGGGGCCCCTGTATTTCTGAACAGTATGGGAACAGATGTGAATATCTAATGACAGAAGCAAATGTTCAGAGGGAATAATAACATGGTGCCAGGAAAGAAAAGCAGACTGAAACCTGTTTCCTCTCTGCATGTGTTAGGTGATCACAGCAGTGAGAGCAATCATAAAGTCACACAATAGGTGATAATGGGAGGTGCCTCTGGAGTTCCTCTGGTCTTACCCCCAGGTGATTAGGGTCTCCTCAACAGCTTACTCAAGACCATGTCCATTTGTGATTCCAGAATTTTCAAGAATGGAGATTCTCTAACCTCTCTTGAGGTTAGAGATGATGACTTGCTGCAGTGTTTGACCACCCTTAGAGTTAGAAATTTTCTTCTTGTGTTAGAACAGGTTTTCCTGTGTTTTAATTATTGCCCACTGCCTCTTATCCTGTTTACTCTGACCTCTTTTCTGTCTCCCCTGAAGTATTTATGCAGATTGATATAAGATCCCCTTGAGCCTTCCTTCCTCTAGGATGAACTGTTCCAGCCCTCTCAGATTCTCTTCATATTCCAAATGCTCCATATACTCCATCATAATTATGTTCTTTGTTGGACATGCTCTGGTGTATTCATTTGTCTGTTCCAGGGAGCCCAGAAATTGACCCAGCCGACCGAATGAGAGCCTGATTCCTTTTTGTGAGCTAGAACCACTTTATGTCTCTGAACAAGGGGAAAAGAAATAGGCAACAACCAACCTGTGGAGTGAGCTTTCATAGCCTTTTATCAGGAGGCTTTAAAATAATTCAATAGAACCAAAGGAAAGAGATTGACAGAGAAGAAGAAAGTGAAAACCATGTAAGTAACTCTTGCATCAACAAGGGAAAATAGTGTCCAATTTCTCTTAAAATGTTTTTGGGAAGAAATTGATTGAAAACACAAAGTTTCTGAGACTTCCAGGCTTTTGAAGTCTGCAGAGGGACATTCGTGAGTAGTAAGGCTAGAAACGTTCAGCTGCTCTGAACTTGATAATTTTCTGAGGAGTTCCAGTACCTCTCATGAGAGTATTGTCTGGTTTAACTCCAGCTCAGACCCTTACAGGATAGCCTTAGCACCTTTACCAGTTTGAAAAAATCTTTTGGCATGGGACAAATTTCTCTAGGCTCAGACACTTCTCACTTTCTGAGCTGAATAGTTTGGGGCTTATTTTTTTTGTTCATAAAATGTTTTCAAATCTCATGGTTTGAGTTATCTGGGAATTGAAAGTACTCTTTGTGCCTGAAGACCATTTCAGATGCTTTGCTTGTGCACAAATAATTCAACATTTGGGAAAACAAAACCTTGGCATGGAGATCATCTGCAGCAGATAACAAGATAGTAGCTTCTTAAACAAGGAATAAGAGGACCAGAAATAAAAAAGAAAATTGGAAATATTAAGGCCATGGGGCAGGATAGCCTGTTTCTCCAAGGAGATGTCATGACTCAAAGGCTGAGACAGATATTCATAGAAGATGAATACAAAGAATTATAATAAGTATTTAACAACTATCATCTTTCAAGCTTTAAGAAAGAATTTTCCTGGGGACAGTTTATTCAGTAATCCCTAACAGCCTTTTAAAATTTGAATGTTTGTTTATTTGTTTGTTTGCTTTTTTATTCACGATTATTTTCTGTCTGGTGTTGATGCCTGTGATTTTTTCTTTGAGTCAGGCAGGTCTCTTTTCATGGGAGACTCTTCATTAGCTCTTGTTCTGAGACAGCAGAATGGGCCCTGTGTTCCTCTATTATGCATTATCTGCTTTTGTTCATACGGATCATCCAAATAATGCCAAAGCAGAGAAAAGGATCCAGAATCATCTGTGGGTTGCAGGGAAAACAGGGCAGATTTTTCAATTATGCTTTTCACTCTTAAGTGCTGTATCTAAGATGGCTCACCTGGGTTCTCACAGGATTCCAGAGAGGGATGTGTGCAGTGATCTGCTGGTCTTATCTTGGACAATGATGTCAATCTCTGTTGAATCAACTGCAGCTCTTGATGTTTCTTCCATTGATATCGTCACTGCTTGAGCAATTTGCACAGATTAAATCACTAGTGATATGAAATCCATGCCAAAACTTGCATAAGTGTATAACCAACACTGATGTCATATTAGAGGATGTATAAGAAATGTGGATGCTTTTTGGAATGCCTGCAAATGAAGGGAAAGGGAAATAAACATGAAGGAGCCAGAAGAAACTATTATGTTAATAGGCATTGTTGGGACGAGGGTACATGGAGATAAACTGGCAATGCATAAATGTGAGATGGAAAGAGAAAAAAATTCCTGGCCAAAAAAATAGTTAATTTAAAAATTTATCTTTGATTTATGTGCATAACATGTATGTCCCAGCCTTGTAAAATGAGGATCAGGAAATGAAAACCTAGTTCTCTTTTAATTCAAAAAATAATGAAAGTAATTTTCAGATGTAGTATCTGAATTTTGTGAACAGAAAGTCTCGACATTCCTATGACACTGATTGTATAAGAAAAATTTAGTTCACATACATTTGTTTCAAAATATTTCACAAATTTTATGGGTATTAATAATCTTACTTCATTAATGTGAATATTCATTGTATATTTATTTTATTCCACTGCTTAAATGTTAATATAATTGCAAAAAACTCAGGCAGAGTACCATATAATGTTAATGGAAGTAAAAATTTTGACTGAATTTTTAAAGTGTTTAAATTAGGTTAGTGAGAAGTTTAAAACTCAAATTCAGGAGCCAGAGTATGCAGAAGCCATCAAGGCTGTCAAGGCAATTGGAAGCTCCAACTTTCCCAGGGAAAGATCTGGATAATTGTCACCTCTATGACATTTGACCATTGCCCCTTAGGGTCTCCAGGCATGCAGGGAGAAGAGCTAATGGAAATAAGCTCAATAAATTGTATTTCAGATTAATTTCTAAGAAATATTTGAGTTTTTAAGACTCAGAGGATTATGGGTTGTGTTGTAATGACACTCTTGAGAAATAAATTCTGTCAGTAAATCTTTGCATCGAACTGTGAGGTATGATGAAGATAAGGTGAGGAGCTTCACATGCCCCAAATTGGTTAAGAATAAATTTAGGCTTGGTTCTACATATCAGTGTAGAGACATTACAAGATACAATCTGAAGAAATGAGATCAGCACAGTAAACCTGAGCAAACAATTTTGCTTTGTGATAGGCGTGTAAAAGTCACTGAGAAAAGCAAAATTCTTAATTCCCTGACTTTTATGCATATCAATTTTTCAGCTCTATACTTTCATTGCTTTGAATTTATTACATTTTGGAGGTTGATTTTTATAATGTTTTCAAATGCTATTGTTTTTTGAACTGAGTTTTGATGCTCAGTACACAATCCCTTTTCACTGCGGAAACCATAGCAAGATCAATCTGTGTAACTAACATGTACAGGAAATTAGGATAGAGTTTTCATAATTCGTGGGCTTGCATACAAATCTCCAATTTCTGAGACACAGACAGCACTTCCCTCCCTCAGAGCTGAGGATAAAAGCCTGTGAGTGATTCTGAGGTGCTAAAATATGATGGAGACAAGGAACAGATAAGAATCTTGGTAGATAGGATAGACAGATATTAACACTAACCCTGGATAAGATTTCAAGCATAAATCTAATCAATAAACATATGGGCAAATGAAAATGCAAATGAGCCACATAGGTATAAATGTTCAGGAGGAAAGAAAGATTTCTGTAATACTTACCCGTATTGCATTGACTTCAAGTAGCCCTTAAGTGGAACTGACGGTATTACAAACACAATAAGCACTTCTAGACAAACTGGAATAACAATCACTTCAGGAGCCTGGAAGCATTCACAATTCTGCTGTTGTCAACTCTTTCAGTGGCTTTAATTTTCAATGGTAAGCACAACTTCTATATAGTGTTGTCAAAACTGCAATGAAGTTATGTCATTGAATATTAAAGCGCTGGCCTGCGGAATGCCAAACACAGAGATTTGAATTTCATGCTCTCTACTAAACATCAAGACAAATATGTCTAATTTCATAAAAAACCTCACCAGCCCAGAAAGGCTGACAATCAGGCCCAGCCTTGCCTCTTTTCCAACTGAGAACAGGAGTTTCTACTGCAAAAAAACCTCTTCCTATGAGGCCAGAGGAAGGAAGAAGCAGCATGGGGTTAGGATCATGGATGTGGCATGAGATCAAGAACAAAGAGGCTGAGGCACAAAAGGGTACTGCTCATGGCTGGGCAGAAAATTCACATTTGTGTATGAAAATCTTTTTCTTGAGTTGTTCAGAAGAGTTTGGGAGGCAATTCAAGAATTGCATATGGAAATTGAGTTACATAACCAAAAAAGAGAGGAGATTCATTTCCTGTGGAGTTTTCCCAATTCCAGCCTTTATTTGTAAGCCTTGATGGTGGCTTGTTGGACAGGATGAGCAAGACATTTGTGCTCCTCACCAAAATCCAGTAGGTTGCTACCTCCCTTGTCCTTCCTGCCAACCCTGCTTGATGTTCCTAGACATTTTCAGGGTCTCTGTCTTTCCCTGTCTCTCCATGTCTTCATATGACTAGAGATAACCAGTGGTAATCCTTTGAGAGCTTGTAGACTCTCTGTTAAATCTTCATAGGCCTGAAATTAGCTTTTTCTTCTAGGGTAGGTTTATTCTGTGTTACAAACAGTAGTGAAGGGCTCTGACCACTGGAATGATCTGTGAAGACATATGAACATGAAAGTCCTGCTAAATTTCAGCCTATAAAGGTAGTTTTCTTCTGGGATATTTTCCAAAAGTTCTTGTTTTGACCTTGAAAGTAAAATTTTGTACCTGCATTTATTGGATGAAATAGGTCTATTCATGGACTAGATACCCAAAGCTTACCAATTATATTCAGATGCTCAAAATAGTCTGGACACTGATATTCTGGACAGAATGAGTTTCATGCTGAAGTATTCCTGGCAGGCAACAAAAAAGAGAAAATTAATTGCTCAGTTTTATTTGGCCTACAGTTTATAGATAGCACTGTGAAAAGAAGTGTTCACTATTCTGTGTTTGTGCTCTGTGACCTCTTCAGTATGAGACTGACTGAAATCCACCAAAGTCTTTTCATTTAGGTATCCTAAAGCCTTGAAAATTAAAAATCATTCATTACCCTGACTGTATTTTTAGTGCCTAACAAATAATCAACAATTATAATAATTAATGGGAAATTTTTTTGTTGTTCCATAGAGAACCAAAAGCATATTAGAAACAACACATTTCTCCCAAAGTTACATTGTTTTCAAAATATTTTCCTCTGATTACTTTATTTCCTTGGGGGGGCATTTCTGTGCTCACAGAAATCTTTTGGATGCTCTGTTTTACCAGTGCTTATGCCCTCTGAGATCCTGCATTATTAATAACACTAATTATTGCAATTATTTATTATTAGATGAAGAATGAGAGAGTTTCCAGCAATTCAAAAAGCACAGAAGAGGATGTAAACCTTCTTCTGTAGAGGCTGTGGTTGAACTTTTAGACCTATGTGCCATGAGAAGCCCCTGAGAATGAGGAATTGTACTTAGCAAGAGCATCTGCTAAATGGAAAATAAATAAATATAAAGGTCTCACATGTCACTGGACTTTTACTCAAAAAGTCCCACCAGGGGTTGCTGATAAAAAAAAGTATCCAAGATTTTGTAATAATCCAGTGTACAGGTCGCTATCTGAAGAGGTCGATTAACATATGATAATTTCATGAGGTACACTTTAAATTTCTGTATATGACCTTTATCAGTTCTGGAGGACAGAGAAATGCCTGGTCATGCGGAGGAAGGTGTTCTGAATGTTTAACCAGAGCTCACAGAGTGCAGTGTTATGCAAGTCTCTTGAGCTGAAGTGAAGATAAGAGAGATGTTTTATCTGCAGATGCAGAACTAGAGCTCCCAAGCCATTTGGAGAGACCAAGTTCAGGCACCAAACAGCTCAGAGTAATGTCCCAGCATGGCACAAGGTCATCACACTCTGACCAGCACAGCACTGTCCTAGTCAAAAAGAAAATTTCACATCTTGAACTTGCAACAGGGACTTTTGCTGTCATGTGTGGACTGTAGAGAGGCTTTGGAGTGCTGTGTTCTGGGCTCCTCAACACAGGAGAGATGTGCAGCTCCTGAGGCAGATCCAGTGGAGGGCTACAAGGATGATAAAGGGCCTAGGGCACCTCTCTTATGAGGAAAGGATGAGGGAGCTGTGCCTGTTCATCCTGGAGAAGAGAGGGAACCTCTCCAGTGTCTGTCAGTGTCTGCAGGGAGACGTCTGAGGATGGACATGGTGGTGAGACAAGAGCTTAAGCAGATCTAGACCAACTTTAACTTTTTTATTTAGTCTTCTAATCTTCCCTTCTATGTGTTAGGCAGATATTTGTTCATCACTGCATAATTCTGATTAGATAATTTGAAAGAAAATGCATTGCTTTTCACACAGAACTGGAAAGCAAAAGGTAGCTGTAGATCAAATATTCTGTCTTCAGCTTGGTCTAAAGATGGAGAAATTCTGCCTGCAGTATCCCTGAGCAAAGCACATGAGGAAACCAGCAGCAAAACACAGGCAAAATCATCTTTGCAACTATGGCTACAGAAGATTTTAGGTATTGCTTCTCCCTTCAAAAGAT
Source organism: Geothlypis trichas (assembly GCA_009764595.1). NCBI lineage: Eukaryota > Metazoa > Chordata > Aves > Passeriformes > Parulidae > Geothlypis > Geothlypis trichas. The sequence goes on along the minus strand of CM019933.1, from coordinate 6,171,210 downwards.
GGGCATGCTTCCCCTTTCTGACAGATGCCTTTCTACCCAAGCTCACAGCAAGTGATTTTTATATCTGAAACACACTCAATAGAATAAAGAACAATAGATGTACAGCTGGAAATATATCCAATCCAGCAATTTGAAAGGCTTCTTCTGAACAACGTCTGACTCAGGAACTATGAAAATAATAATAAAAAATTATTAAACTAATTCAGAAACAAAAAATTTGTTTTGTTTTAGTTAGCTTTGTTTTTCAGATGGACTTACTCCCACTTCCCTTTATGTAAAAGGAGGAGCCCTGTTTTAGATTCCAAATGCCTTAATGGCAGTGAAGTATGTATTAGATGTAATCACAGAAAAGCAGCATTGCAAAGGGTCTTAAGAGGGTGTGTAATCCATGTAGTTCTTTCCCCAAGGCAGGATCAACTACTCTAAGCCATTTGCAAGAGAAGATTGTCTATCTCATGTTCTCAGTAATGACCAGTGATGTATTGCAAACCATGTACTTACATACATTACACCAGAATTTGGAGAATAGAAGCCAGATTAAAGTCTTACCAGCTGACACGGCACAAACCTGCAGATAGAAGCAATTCCAGTTCCAAAGGGCCTTTGGTCTCAGCAGAAAAAGCAGCTAAGGGTGAGAGAAATAATGTGTCATCATGGTTATTTTGGGTGGAATTTCTAACTTTTTAGTATTAGCCTAATTTATTTTGGGTGTTTTACAGCTAACAGCAAACCTCCAGCTGATCACAACTTGTGTTAACAGAAATCACTACACACTGTACAAATGATACGCAGAAAAAAAACCCCAAAATTCTGTATGAGACTCCTGTATAACCCACCTCTCCCACATACTCAAAATGGAAACAAAGACTTCTATGCCTAGCAAGATGTTTTGGTTTTTTGTTCGTTTGTTTTTGTGGGTTTTGTTTTGTTTTTTTTTATTGTTTGGTTGTTTTGTTTGTTTTTTTTTTTTTTTTGACTGTACATTTACAGAAGAAAATGCTGCTTTTGAAAATAAATAATAATTAGAAAAGCATAGCACATAATGGAGTTTTCCCAACACAGCAAGCAGCTGTGGAGCCAAACAAGCTTATCCACATTCCCTGAGTGATGGTTTATGTTTTGACATTGACTAACTCATCCATGCTCAGGGCACAAGCACTCAGACAATCTCCATCACCAGTTTCCCATTAGAAATCTTGATCTCTGCTGAAACAAGCTCAATTCCCTTCATTATTTCCCAGCTGACAGACGGCTTGAGAGGGAGGATATTACAAGTGTCAGTCTCTTTGCCTCCGGACAGGCCATGGATGACACAAGAAGGAGAGAAACAAACAAATAAAAAATATCTTTCTTTTTGTGGTAACTTTTAATGTGTTTGTTGTACCACTATGCTTCATTCATTCTCCCAAAACTAGTTTAGCAGGATTATTTTCTTGAAAATCCTTCAGAGAAGGTGCTCTCTATCCCCTTTTTCTCTGAATTTTTGTCAGGCTCTTGCAATTTCAGAGAAAGAAGGAGGTAGGGGCAATCCATCTTGAAGAGCTATTTTGTTATTAGAAGGAGTTATAATGCTCTTCAAATTAGTTGTTTAATAAAATATAGCAAATATTTTTGAGAAGGATGGTGTTTTCTTATTAAACAAGACAAAGAAGGAGAAGATGAACATTAATGTAGGCTTTTCCATAAAAATCTTCAGAAGGATTGTTTTATTTGTATTAATAATTGCATTGTTTTGGCAATGAGAGTTGAAGATCAAGATCTGTAGGTTAATAACAATTGTCATAACTCCTTTAGCTATGACAGAAGCATGATTTTTTGTGCTAAGAATTTGTCATAAACATAGAGAAAAATAGCCCCTGACCTGAAAATCCTACTGTTTGAAGGCAGAAAATAGACAAAATTGAGGAGCACGAAGAACAAAATGAAAGTGTGTTTTCCACTCAGTACATGTCATTTGAGAGTACAAACTGGTTCTAAATGTGCACACAACTTTTCCCTCATTCTCTGCCCTCACCTTAGGGTGTTTGTGGGTATATCCCATGGTTTTCTGTGTAGAGGTAGTCCAGAACTGTTCTTAGCTAATATAATTTGGTGTAAATTAAGCATTTGTTGGTCCATTCTTTGACGACTGAATGTTGTGAAATGACTTTCATCCACAGTTGCAACAATTTCTTAGATTTTAGAACATGACTTTCACTGCGTACTGAGAACAGTCCCTTACCTACACTGGTTAGGATGTTGATAATTGTCATAATCCAAACCCACATCTAGAGCTTTTCTGCTTAGTAGTATCAGTAATCATCTTCCAGTGTCTGTGAATGTTCCCAGGAAGTGTTTTGCTCATTAAGCTAACCATTCCCTATCTGTCCCCTCAGGTGAATTCTGTGATGGCCAGAGAAAGAGCATCACCACATCTGAGTTTCATTAAATGCATATGAGTAACACCATCTGAGAGGAAAGATAAAATAAGATTGGCGATGTAGGGATGTCACAAGGGTAGTTATTGCCAAAAAGGATCTGTAGCCTCTGGAATATGAAAATACAGGTATGGACCACATCAAAAATTAAAACACTTCCTCTTAGGTGTTAACACACATCTTTGAGGAAAATTCTCATTAAAAAGCTAGGGTTTGTTTTTTTCTTTTGTTGATTTTTTAAAATATAGAATAAAAGGCTCTAATCAAATGAAACAGAAGCAAAACATCAATATTCTGGTATTAAAAGGTGAGAAAAAATTGCAAAAAATAAGGTAAATGACGCAAAATAAAATAAGTCATGGAAAAACAAAGGAGGATGGGTATATTGTCTCAAGAAAACTAGTAATGACCTGCTAGAGGATGGAGGAGAAGGAGGTGCACTTTGTGTATTTCTGTAGAGTGCAGTAAAAGAAAATTCTACCATCTGTCATCTTCAAGAATTTGGCATGCTATGACATTGGACAGGTTTGTTCATACTTCCAATCTGCTGCTCGCTCATTTCTGCTGAACAGTTTTGTTCTTCTCTTCTCCCACATAGTTTTATTTTTATCATTATTGTTATTATTTGGAAGTTGGGTTATGTTTCATTATTCTTCTGTAGTTTGAATTCTGTGAGCTAAAATAAAATAAAATTATAGTAATAAAAAAGAAAAAGCTACCAAAAACAAACAAACAAACAAAACTATTCTGTCTCCATCACCTGGCTCAGTCTTCCTTTTTGATTTTTCCAGATGTCATTTATGTATAATTTTTATGGTGATTAGGCTTTTCCAACTCAGTGTTTGGGATACAATATTAAATGAATTGTATCATAATGAACATGAATATAACACTAATTTTTACTGATATTAAAATCCATAATAAGTAATATATAAGAAATGAATGTAAGTAGGTTATATTTCCTATTAGGGAAAGTATATTTCTTCAGGATACAGCAAGGAAATGTCCCTGTCAGAAGTTACAATTGCAAATTCAAAAGATGGAATTTCCTTGCTGTATGTCACTGAAACCCTAGATGTGGGATTTGTTTAACCCATCTGGCCCATCTGGGTGATAATGTGGATATCAATTCTGAACTGATCTCCCATCTGAGAGATCCCTGCCACCTCTGTATGCTCTAAACAGGGGCCACCAAAAGAGAAGGGCTTATTGTTTCTCACTGACAACCAGGAAGACCTAGACAACAATTTCAAGGTAGAGGCTGACATTTTCTGTAAACTCTAGACAGATAAATCTATTCCTAAATCACACCAGGAGAGCCGGGTTCCTAAATCTGCTGCATTAGAGCTTTGAAAGGATAAAACTTACGGCCTTGTAGTCCAGGATACAGATTAAGTTTCCTTGATTTCATAATGTCCTGAAAAAAAAAAAAAAAAAAAGAAATGGCTTCTAGTATGTGCAGCCACTTAAGATTTTGTTAGACTCTATCTCCTATTTTATATTCCAGATATCCAAGATTGATACATCTTCCTGTTTCAGTCACAATTTAACTAAAAATCAGACTTCAGGATGGTCCACATGACTTTCAGGAGAAATTTTAGAATCAATATGTAACTTCAAGAGGGAAGTGTTGTTTTGTATAAAAAAACACATAGAAGTAGAAAAGGATCCAAATTGTGACTTGTAGAATGAAGAATGTCAAAATAGAATACATTTGAAGCAGATTACTGAAAGACTATTTAACAGAAGTTTCAGCACAATATGTTTTCAATATTTCAAAATTTATTTATGTGTAAGATTTCTTATTGGTATAAATTAGAACAGTTAAAGCAACTTTGGTGAACTGAAATTATTATAATTATGTAATTGGGTGAAGATCTAAGTTTGAAGGAAATGGGCATTTGTTCTGATTAAGGAATATTTTGTGTTGTTTGATTTTAACCTGAAGGGAAAGGAGGAGGATTTGGGATTATCTGGAGGGGCAAAGAAAAGCTAGAAAATTATTCATTAGGCTAAGCAGCAGATAGACCTGCAGGGAAAAACTTGAGACTCGAAATATTGAGAGTGGTGATGACTCAGGGGAGTTATACTCGGCTTGGAGCAGTGAGTTTCATAGCACAGTTTGGCCCACGGCCTGGAAAGAGTCTTCTTGCTGTCTGTCAATGTTCAAAGGAATATTCTTAAAATTTAGCACTCTCTTTATAGTGTCTTCCATCTGGGGACCTGTAACATCAAGGTGTAAGAGACATCAAAATTTGGCCAAGTAGTTTACAATTCAGGGGAAAGTGCTTCTGGCTATGGTGACACATGCTATGTAATCAATAAATAACATTTACAACATCTGTGTGAAGAATTGTTTTGGTAATTAAGACATAAATAGACACCTTTCTCATAAGTCAGGTTTGACAGATCAATTGAGCAATAATGATGGAATGTAGATTTTCTTTGGTTGGTTGGTTGCACATTTTTATTTTTTGTTTTGTTGTGTGGCTTAGGGTTTTTGTTTGTTTCTTTGTGTTTTTGGTTTGTTTGTTTGGGGTTTTTTTGCTTGGTTTGGTTTTTTTATTTGGCTTTTTGTGGGGGGTTGGAGGGTGTGGGGTGACTTGAAATTGAAGTTAGAAAATAGGATTTGGGAAGTTTCCAGGAAAAAAACCTGGCTTCTAGAAATTTCATCTGGTGAGAATTGATACAAGTAAAGCAGAGAAATTAAAAAAAAAAACAAAAAACAAAAAACAAACCACAGTCTAAGGAAAGATGAGGGAAAGCACCTTGATTTTCCACAATCTCCCCTGTAAAGAGTCTTTCTCAACGTCCTCTACACAACACAGTGCAATATTTGACACAGCCCTGACAGTACAGAGGTCCTCTCCACTGTCTGTGTGAACTTTATCAACTCAAATTATCTGATCTACAAGTCATTGTGTATGAGCCACTACTTCAAGGACTTCTACAACTCACCTCTCATTCTGTTCCCTTCCTCTAATTAGTCAAAAATCCAATGAAGACAAGTAGCATAAGAGAAAATAAAAAGAAAACAAGTATTTTGTGCTGGGTAACCATCCTAGGGAAACGTTCCTCTCTCCAGGTCCAGCACTGATTGTTACACCTATTTCATAAGAGTAAACCAGTCCAGAGGTACTTCAGCACCATTCTCAGGCTTTATACAAATGCTCTCACATGTGATTTGAAGATGAAGTTCAGAGAAGGTGAATAAACAAAATTCATTAAAAACAGGTGGAGGAAAAAGTGAAGAGAAAAATCTTTCCTTGTCCATTCAGGTGGTGACAAGAAGTCATGAAGCATGAGATTAGCATATACCAGGAGACAACTGTCATACTTCATACTAGTATCATTTTTCTCATCAAAAAACCATGTTGTTCTGACTGTGACAATACTTGGTTGGCCTTTTGTTATGTTCTCATCTGCTTCTGGTTATCTAGTCATTAGCCATCAGACTCTGCTGTCATGATCCACTACTGTGCAATTTTTTGGTTCACTGTAGGTCAAGGATAACAAATATTTTTGATTGCATCTTATTTTCTTGGTGTCTTGGAGGGGGGAAAAACAAACAGTTAATCTATTTCATTTTACTGATCACCATCAGGAGTTCTGGATGGGTAATTTTGTGTTGTTACTCTGTCCCCATCTCATAAAGTTTCATTTACTGCCTTTTTAAACAAATGATGACTCCAAATCTATTTGTCACACAATAGCTCTCAAACATGCCAAACAATAACTATTACTATTCTTGGCTTGTTTGATCCAAATGGCATTTGCAGACATTATTCCTCCCCTCTCCTTGATATGACTTAAATAGAAACCTTTAAATAAATAAAACAAAACCCAGAGCAAACCTTAAAAACAATAAACCAACACACAAGACCTGGAAAATAATTACAAAACAGTGACTGTTACCATTATAAGTGGGGAAAACCAATTATGAGTTGTCAATATTGTTCTCCTTTCAATTGCTTCAGAAAGATTCAGATGTGTATAATTTTTAGAGTGATTACATTGGCTTTGTCAAAAAGAAACAGAAATTATGTAGCTGAAAGTGGAGTTGACCCCCAAAATTCTTCTTGTACATAAGCATGCAAATATACACACATATATACAAAGACACAAACACAGAGTGGTCGATATCAATTTTCAAATGTTCTATTGATTTCAGTAGCCCTTAATTTCAAGACAAACAATAGTTTCTTTTGTAATTTCCATGCTGCTGATATAACTGCCATCATTGCTGACCTGTATGTTGTCAAATAATATTGATTGGACATGAAATGGAGCAAGGAGGGGCTGGCAGCAAGGTGTGTGGTGACGACTATGGGTGCCTTCTCATTAATTAACAGAATAAATGACAGGGATGCAACAACTTTAAAGTGGAGTAGCTGAGGGGGCTGGGTCCTCAGGCAAAACTTGGGTCTCCATTATGATTTTGGGACTCTTCTCTGTACCCCTGTCCCCACCCTCTCCCATGCTGGATTCTTCTATCAGTTCAAGCTATAGATTCATGGGAGGTTTTTCTGCTTCAATTCTTTAAACACTTTTCTAAATAAAGCCAGGGAAGGATGCTTTTATGAGGAAACCACTGGGGGCTCCAGAGTCACAGGTTTTCTCTCTGCTCTATCAGTGGCTGGTGAATCCAGAATCATGCTTCCAAATTGCTACGAGTTCTGCATGGTCCCTTTGAACCATCTTCATTCTCAAAAGTGTGGTTTCAATTTCTTTGTCTGCCTTGTCCTTTAAATTGTATGGTTCTTATGATTAAGTGACTTCACAGAGCTCTTACAGGGCCATGTCCTTGAGCTTCTGGAAGCTGCTGGGCTACAGGTAGATTTCTGGAAGTGTAGGAATTGTGCCAAGTGCCATAACTGAAGTTGCCCAACCTATGGACAAAAAGGGCAGCTTCAGGACTAGACTTTAAAACTCATTCTGGTGACTAGAGCCTTTACTTGGATTGTCAGTCCTGAGATTTACTCTGCAGGACTCCATCCAGTATCTTATGCTCTCTAAATCAATATTAAATCCAAAGTATCCTCATAATTGTGTCCAAACTTGGAGTTATGGATATTTGAAAGAAGCCTCTGGCTCTCATGCAGAAAGGAGAATATTCATTCACTTGCCTAGACAACATGCTGACTGGTGTAATTATATTCTACCAGCTCAGATTTCTCCTGCAGTATCTGCTGGCTTTAAAATCATTCTTAACTTCCTGTCCTGAGCTGCTTTGTAGTATGGCTGTGTGTTTTAAATCATCTGAATCAGCCATGTATCTGCAGTGATGATACCACAGCTGACTCATGCATTAGTGTACATACCCCAGCTCAATTAATCTTCCTACAAGGAAACTGCATAAATAACATCTTATGACTACACATTACCCAGGATCTTTCATCCTAAAACATTTTAGTATGTCTCACTAGGCTGTATGTGTGTACACCTATATACATGTATGTATATGCACTCACAGTAAGAAAGGGCAGTAATGCAGTGTCGGGATCCAAATTCAGATCATAGATGAAAAAAATCCAGCTTCAGGGTATTCTGGTAGTCTGTGCACTTATTTACACTAACATTTTGCTTAACTGACTTGATTAGGATTCAGGAGAATTTAGATGCAGTATACCAGGTTAATCTATAGCATTGATATGAGCCTATGGGTGAAATACTAGGCTCTTTTGGAATCATTATAGAAATTCCCAGAGGACTGAAAACTTCTTTTTGTCTAGGAATCATTCCCTCCAGCATGACAGTGCACCCCTCACTGGAGTGGGAAGCAGCTGCAAAGCTTTAATGAATGAAAAAGAATATAATATCCAGCTAAAACTAGAGTTGGAATTATAAGTAGGCAAATCAACCAACAGTTACTCAAATTTAAATCTATTGAGGATGCTGGGGTTAATGACTAGTTTATGCAGTACATTTCCTTCCTTTAATATTATTTTAATATTGTTGTATTTTATTTTAATTACATTCAATCTTAGCTTTTCTGTTACTTTATAGAGGAAGCACATTTGTGCTCGCTAGCTTGGAACAAAGCAAGAAGCAAATGTCAAACTTACACCATCACCAAGGGATCTGAAGATCAGTTTAATTCTGGTTAAGACAGATCTAAATTAAAACTATTTTCTCTTCCCTGTGGACTCCTTATTTAAAGATGACAGGTCTCCAAGTGTGTGTGTTTGTGAGACTAAATGTTGTACTGAAGGATCATGAGCAGAGCACAGGAGAAAGATAGATAAAAGAAACAAATAGATGTAAGGGATTATTTTAGACATTAAGACTTGTTTGAATTTCCCACGTTCTTAAAATGCATCTGTTAATCTTGTTCTGTGTGAAGAGGTCTTTTACCTTTCAATCTGAGGAGTGCAAACCAACTATAAGAATCACATGGTACATGGAGAATTGTCACATGCATGGGGAGAATCTGTTGTAGAAGTAACTTGTCCCAAACCTTCAAATTGTGTATTCTGCTGTCTGAGAAGGGAAATCTTGCACATGCTCAAAAATTTCACGACTGTGTTCTCTAGGGATTTACTTATTTAGTGATAGGGAAAGTTCAAAATATTCTGGAGACCCACCAAGATAAAAGTCTCAAGTATTAGATGTTGGTAGCTAACTGCTGAAAAGAACTGTTCAAATTTTGCTGCATTTACAGGAATGTGTGCCAATAAGGACAAAATGGTTGAACAAATAAAGATAAAGCAGATGTGAACACAAATGTGAGCACAAGGCTGTTCAAATCTCCAGAAACATCTGACAGCTTGGGAAATAAACTTCTATGGAGAAATTTTCCCCAATCCCTTAACTTCATGTGGTCAAGGAGTGGCATTCCTTCACAGTTTTATCAACAGAATGGAATTCTGGCAGATCAGTCTGTCTGATTGGAAAACATCAAACCATTTTGTCCATATAAATATATCTCCTGCTCTTTACTAGTTTTTCTTTCTTTGTGGATGAAATGGGGCTATTAAAATGCCTACTGCATCCTAACATAAGAATGGGGAGAGACGCTTCAATGTAGACAAAACATGTAACACAGACAAAACTGCCACCATACAAAGAACCTGAGGATGCAAAAAATCCAATAAAATGAATACAAAGGAACCTTTGATTTCCCAGTGCCTGATTTATAAAATGGATCTGTGGTAAAAATGATGTTTTGTCATTCAGATGTTGAGCTCCCCAATACAAACACAGTAAACACACACAATAAAATCACAGTAACTGTTTTACTCAAATCATTGTCACCCCTAACTAATATGTAAGAAAGCTGTGAATGTTCACTTCAGTGGATATTTGTTAAAAGGTGTCTGCTTCTGATAGAAATGAGAAGTTTCTAATTTCTCACTAAAAAGATAATTATTGGGGAAATTCATAAGTATAGGAGGGTGTGGGGGGTTTAATCAAACATCATTTTGGTGCTGTTTCCTCAAAGTTAGCATTACAGAAAGACACTCTATCCCACTCCAGTCCTTTCTCCCACTTAGAGGTTGCTAATTCCTTCCCCTTTCCACTATTTCTCAGCCACTCATTGCCCCATCAAGAGAATCACAGAGGTTGGAGAACTTCTGCTGGTATTAACTCCTTAACAGTATAGGCTCTGTGCCACAAAGAAAAGAAATAGGGCAGAAGATTAAGAATCGGGATTTCTCCAAGTGACATGGTTTTTATTCAGAACCTCCACTATTTTGGTCGATCTGGGTTTGTCTACTTTCATACATCAGAGGGAATGTCTTTGTGATGATGATTTGGCATTTCACACAGAGAGATGGGTGACTAGAACTGTCTTTACATCTTTGCAGATCCACAGATTTAGCCCGGACAACAAGCTATGTCTTGTGTCAAACCAGGACAGAAGTATTGGAGGCCCACTTGGCCAACCAATAAGCTATATGTGATTAAAAAAAAAGAAACAACAAAAAAACCAAAAAAACCCCACCCAAAACAAAGCAAATACCAAACAAAAAACCCAAAACAACAAAACAAAACAAAACAAAAAAACAACAAAACAAAAAAAACCAAAAAAACAAAACGAAACAAAAAAAAAAACCCAAAATCCCAAACAAAACTAAATCCAAACCAACCTGTCAATTCATAGGGACAATGACTTTCACATCATTAGATAAACCAGGACAAGGATACATGGTAAATCACAGAAAAAAAAGAAATAGAGCTAGCTGTCTGTAACTCAGGGTACTCACAGGTCTTTGGATGACACTTGTTCTCAGTATGAGGAGATCTCAGGCACTGGGGAACTTTGAAATTATTTTAACTCTCAACAGGACTGTAAAACTTCAATGGATACAATGGCTAGAGTGATGAACACAACAGGACCAGCTTTTACATCAAGCTGCAGCAGGCATTGAGGATAAGGGGCTTAATAGATGAAAAGGAATACATAAAAAAAAAGATGAATACTTGAGTTCATGTTCTCAGAGCAAAACACATGCCAACTAGTCAGTTGACTTAAAGCTGCCTTTTTCAGGAAAACACATTCCTAATTCTGGATTGCTTGAATGATTGCCACCTTCTTCCATTCACGGCTACAAATGTTCTTTCAAGTTTAGCTTAGTTGGTAGTTGTAAGTTTGTTGTAATCTCAGTAGCCAGATCACAGTCTGGCTTCCCTCTGTGTTTATAGTGATTTAAATTCAAACCTTCTCAGTTGTGGATGACTGTACTAGCTTCGAGACAGTACATTGTTTCATGCATGGAAGTGTTATATTTGTGCCCAGAATTTTTCAGAGGTGTTCATAAATGAACTGAGAAAGTCCAAAGATCTGAGAAAGCTTCAGGCCAGTATTTTCATTTCAGCCAGGCTCCCAAAGAAGAGGTTTTAATGACATAAAGATAAAATAAGCTCATTGGTACCTTCTTAATCCCTTCCATATTAAAAAAAAATCTGTACAAAATGAAACCATTTCTAGCAGAGGACATGAGCTCAAGCTCATCCAGAGGGTCTATGCTGCTGAGCTACCATACTAGGAGATTGGTGTAGGACAGATCCTTATGGGCCTAAATGTGGTACAATGGAGAATTTGGACCCAGACACTTCAGTGATAACTGGGCAAACACTAACCACAGACTACTTCTGTTAATCTAACTCTGCACCAAGCAGCTGACCACTGAACACTGGAGGCTTTTAACCTGAACCAGCTGCTGCCTTAGACAAGAGCAAATATATCAGTTGCCTGCAACCTGCTTGCTGCTCTGGAAAAGAGCCAGAGTGGGGTAGGGGAAGAGAAAATGATCCAGCCAGTAAGTCAGGCAGAGCACCTTTTGTTCTGGATTATTGGAAGGCTGTGCTCTCAGGGCAAAGACCCTAGGGAAGGATAACGTTTCCCTGTACCCCAGCCTACCTGCCTCTGTATTTCTTGGTTATATTCCCCTCATTTTCCGCACTCCCCTATGTTTGTTGTCAGGTGTAGTTAATGTGAATACAAACAGTAAATGCCTTAGAGTTTGGGGGGTTTTTTTCTCATTTTTGTTGTTGTTGTTTTGCTTTGTTTTGTTATTGCTTTTCTTCCTCACATCCCCAAAGAAACATCAAAGTACAAAGGAAAGAAGGCAATGCTAAGAACAAGAGTGAGAACCAAACAAAAAAGCAGAGAGAGAAAAAAAAAATAGAGAGACGAATAAAAGAATCTAGCGGTGGCCCTGCGGAACTTTCTTCAAGGGGGTTAGGCTTCCTTTAGAGAAAGTTTAGATATATGTTTGTTTGTTTGCATTTTCGAATTGGGGCTGTTGGTGCACATTCAGAGGAGAACAAAAGAAATGCAGATTTCAGGGGAGGTGATCAGTGCAGCAGGCTGCTGACAAGGGCCACCTGGCTACTGCAAGCAGCCCATTTCCCGCTGTGCTCACCTGCTTAAATATTAACAACAAGGGGAAAGGCGGAAATGTATCAATTAAACATCAGGACTGTCTGAGCAGGAAGATGGATTATTTTCAGGACACAATGCATGCAGTTGCATCCCCTGACTTCTGATCTTGCCTGCCAAACCTTCTGAATGTTAACCTATGCTAACGTGTTTTATCTCCCTCCTCACCCTTCCCTACCAGGAGGTGATCGTGACACATAAAGGGAACGGCATTAATTTTCCAAAAGTGAGGAACAGAGATTCAACATTAGCCCAGAAGCAGATCTGCACTGACTGCAGCTCCAGACCAGAACCTGGCACCTTTCTTCCACACATATTCCTGTTACTACAAACACCTGGTTTTGAAACATCTGCTTATGGGAATTGTCTCCAAATTGAGGCACATTTGGTGAACGGATTTTATAAAAAGGTAATCTGAAAAGTCTAAGGAAAAGGCATCTCATGCACAGTGACCTTGTTGGGTGATGGCTCGCAGTTGTGTACAGCACTACCCAGGCAGTGGGAGTTCACCTGCAAGTTCGGAAGGCATTATAGCAGATGGTCTGAAACACGCTGAAACCTTTCAGCTCTTACCAGTACCTTAATTTCATACTGGCCTCATTTTGGTTTGAATTTCAAGAGACTTAAAACATTTTTACCTCTTCAGCTGCGCTATATAAAATACTTGCTGACAGTTCAAATCTGCAGATAATTTACTCTACTCGTATTTCTAAGAACTAATTACCTGTTTGGACTAAATGATGAAATCTCATTATATTAAAAAACTAAACAAAACAAAACAAAAAAACCAAAAAAAAAAAAAACCCAAAAAAGCCCAAAGCCACCATTCATTTCATTATGCTATCCAATTACTGCTGTGCTTGTACAGTATTATGTTACTGCCTGATCACAGGCTATATACTGTACAGATGTGTTACTTTAATTAAACAAATGTAACTAGTCATACAAAGCAACAATTCAGAATGAAATCCTCAAGTACTAGTCACTGATCCTGAGTTTAGTTTAACAGGTGGAGGGTGAATGCAGGGTTTTGTCTTGCAGAAAGATTGGTCTTTTGGTTTCCCTAATCTTTTCAAATGCAGTGATTGCGTGCAGTTCCTTCAAATCAAAGCTGACAGTCTAAAGCTGGACAAAAGGCTTTTGTCGTGAGTCAAAACCCAGAATAATGTATTTTAAATTATTGTGATTATTTTTTCTATTTGTTGTGGTGAAATCAGATAAAGAAAGGATGAATGAGAACATGAGCAGAGATATCTGAACAGAGATGATGAAAAACAACTGAAAAGGAGAAGGGGAGCAAAGAATGACAAAATCACTTGGTCAAGTAACCTCATTGAATCAATTACACAGGAGATGAACCTTTGGTCTCAAGGGGCCCAGAATATTGTTGTATCCTCTTTACCCGGCTAGAAACTTACAATAATCACATATGATCAACACATCAATGGGAGAAAAAATACTCTTGACTTCCAAGAAGATTGTCTATTTTAAAATAGATGAGAAATTGGACAATAACAAACATTTGCAAATAGAACTTATAGAAGGGTATTTTTTTAAGAAATTGGGTAACATTGAACAGTGCTACTTCTCATTGCAGGCAGATGTCTTGGTCTTGAACATATTTTGGTTTTGCAGCTGAAGGAGGAATTTGTGACTCTATATAAGGGTTCAGCTTGATAATGTATTGATATTATATATGTTACTTATTTAACAGAACTTATAAAATCAGAATTTGGACCATCCAGCTTTCAGGGACTTCAAACCACTTCCCAAAGTGCAATTCTGTGTTAAATCAGAAATGCTATGACAGAAAAAACAACTCTTCCTGAGCTGTTTGCCACAGCTTCCCACAAAGGAACTGCAGCAAAGATCTAAGAATGATGCAGCATTTCTAAAAAGAGAAACTTGCCACTACTCCAGTGGCATTGGCACCTCCTGAGGCTGTGTGTGAGTGCCACCTGCTGACCCCTGCCATGGGGAAATGAGGCAGAGCTCACTGGTCACCTCGCTGCTCCTTTGGGTCTGCAGATGCTTCCCACCCCATTGAGACCTGTTACTCTCTTGTAACATAGATAAGGGAGGTGCTTTCCTGGCTTCTCCCACTTATTGCCATTTCCTGAAGATGTCACAACTGTACAGTCACTAGTCCACTCTAGGATGAAATGATTTTTGAACTAAAAGACTTTTCCAACACCCAGCCTTTACTTGCAGTCTTGACATGAGTCCAAAATTTTTCTTAGGTCCTATGAACATGATGTCTACTAGGGATTCCCACAGCTGAGGCATGCCTTCATAGCATAACACCTTCCTAGTGCCACCTCCTTTTTCTTATGTCATATGGAAAAATTAGCGCAGCGGGACACCAAAATCTATGTGTCCTATAATTTTTACCTATATAACACATTAAAGGTGATGCAGCAATAAATCATCAACCTGAAGTTGAATCTGACATTGGATTTGTCACTGAATCATTCAATGACTCAGGTCTCTGTCTGTGAAAAGGGGAATGGGACAATTTCCTCTGTTTTTCTGATCTGGGTGGGCTGTGAGCTTGTTAAGGCAGGCACTTTTTCTTTTAATGCGTTTCTTACAGAATCTGCCACAGCATGTTCCCTCTGGCATTGTGAGGACTACACAGCTGCAGTACATACAAAAATATGGTAACATTAATTTAAAACTCTTTGGAGGACTCACATAATGCTGTTTTAGGAATTTCTCCTCTTTTATTTTTTTAAAGTCTTCTTCACAAGGGAAATCTCACTCAGAAAAACAATAGATACTAAATTAAGCTATGAAACCATTGGGAGAGATTCAACCACTTCCAGTAACCGTATTGATATCTATAAGTATGATCTAGCTACTGTGGTCAAGGACTGACAAAACAGGAATAACAAAAAAGTTGTCTCAATGTACAGAAGGGGCAATATCTCACCTTCCTCTCAGTCTTTGCTTGTGAGAGTAAATATTCCTCCTTCAGATTACCTTAATTTTTTGGATCATCCAGAGGCTTTCCCACACAGCACAAGGTCTAAACCAGAGCAGGGATTTGTGTCCTTGTCCCACATGCAGGAGTTAAAGGCCAGAGAGCTGAATGCACATGTCCAAGACTGCAAATACGGCCACGCTGCCAAGAACAGGAATTGAACAGAGACCTTCCAGGGATTACACTGCAAAGAGACTCACACGCACCCTGAGCCAGCAGTATTTACATCTGTTGGTCTTCTAATACTGTGTGATTGTGTTTGCACAGAGCTGGGCCCAGGTGAGCAGGCTCTGCCTTTTGTCTGGGCTCAAAGTCTGGGGTGCGATGGCACAGACGTGTATTTGTCCAGGTTTTAGTTGGCCCAAAGCACCTGCAGCGAGTGTGCTGGCTGCAGCCCTCAGTGTACAGCATCACCACATCACAGCTGTCTAACTTTGGACTGAAAAGGCCATTTTTAAAAGAATTTACTTCGTTAAGGCAGCAGTGGAAGTGAAATAATAAACTTCCTCCTAAAAGCCACAGAACAAAGTGAGAAAGAGCAAAACTAACCCTCCGTCTCTCTCCCACTTCCAAACAGCAGGGAACTCCCACCCCTGTAGGCACCGCATCTCCAGCCTTTAAATAAATAACAACAGCAAGGCCAACCTTTCCATCTCCCCTATGTAAGAGGAGAAACATTCTGGCTTTGCCACATGTCCTGTAATTATGGGTCGAACCCCTGTTCACAGGGGTATCGATCTGCTGCTAGCTGAGTCTAACTCATTAGGTATTCCTTCATTGTTTCCTATGCAAATTAAGTTAATGAGAATTAGGAACATAATGGAGCCCATTCACCGTTCTAGTTGGTGGAAAATGGGTTTGACTACCAATTTTCCATTACAGCTGTTTTGTAATTACTCTGGAGCACTCTGCATTCTAATGGAGATCCTGAGCTGATCTGACAGTCGCTTAGCTTTTTTTTTTTTTTTTCCTCCTCCTCTCTCCCATCTTCTCCTTCTTCCCAGGAAAAAAGAAAAAAAATAAGTGAGATTTTTTTCCATTAAAGCTCTGGTGTTTGATTTCCACTGCAGTTAAAAAGAAAAAAAAAAAAAAAAAAAAAAAAAAAAACCAAAAAACCAACAAAAACACAAAAAAAAACATTTCCCTTATTTATCCTCCACTGGAATAGCTTGCCCCTTTCTTTTTCCCTTAAGTCTGATGTCAAGGTTGCTCTGCTTTTAGTGATGGGGTTAGTTTGCCCCAGGAAAAAGAAAAAAAAAAAAAAACAAACCAAAACCAAAAGAACACAATAAAAACAGAAAACCAAAATTAAACTGAAAGCATCATGGATTTTATTCTTTCAACTGGGTTTCTGAGGGAAATGAGGTTTATCATGGTCAAAGAGCACACACATCTCTTCCTATTTGTCTGTCTGTCTCACTTTACAGACTGATTAGCTCATTTCAATCAAATTTAGCTGAGGGTTGAAGGTGTCAAGGATATTAAATTACTACAAGCTTCAGAAAAGAGGCATCTGAGTAGCAGAGAAACACTCCTTGAGTATGGCCACTAAAGACAGGCTGCAGCAGAGCCCACTCTCATTAAGACTCCAAAGAGCCCACAGAGAAGGAATGCAGTTTTGAAGATCTCAGCCCTAGGACTGGGGTTTGTACCTTCCCTGACACGCATGGTCTGACCAGTGAAAATCAGATTTCATTAGTTCTTCTGGACACAGAACCAGTTGTTGTTGAGCCATCAAGTCTAAAGCTACATTTAAAACTGCAAAAGAAGTTCAAGCCTTGGAAGCTACTCTCAGATATTTTTCTGCAGAGCATGTATTATTGATCATCCTAATTACAACAGTGTGCATGGGCAAATTGGGTATGGGGTTCCACTGTGCATTTGGGGGCTGAGTAAAAAACCAAAGAAAGCTGGTCCTGTCCCTATTAGACAAGTCACACATGAGGATAGGGAGGTTTTGAGAAAGTGTGCCCCATCAAAGCTCTATCTCATCTCTGCTGAGGGTGGGAGCAGCTACATTCAGCTCAGATCTTTCTCTTCATCATGCAGGTCATTGTCACACTGGAAACATTCTGAATAATGATGGTGGAGTTCCTTTTGTTTTTTCTACTTCAGAAGAGAATGGCTGTCATGTGATCCTGAAATAAAATTAATATAATTCTGAAGGATGATATAATAAAGAGCAGTCCTATAGTTTTCCCACTGAAAAGAGAAAATTCTAACATCAAAAATATTTTTGCTATTAATAACTAACGTATATGGACAAAGATAATAAGAGACTTCTGCATGGTCTTGCACACTGCTGTGCTAAGAAAAAAACAGAGATGGTTTCTGTATATAGTTCTTAAAAATTCTCTCTTTGGGCTCCACCTCAACTCTAGGGTTCTCCTGGTGATCAGTGAGGAAACCTGAAGGAGTAACTGCTCCAGATCCAGGCCAGAACAAGCCCAGATTGTTGTGAATGTTTACCAACCTTTGCTCCTTTTTGAAAGCTGGGCACATCTGATCCCACAAGGTTTCATTTCCAGCTAGTAGAAGACTGGTTTGAGCAAGCAGAAAAATCCCAACTCTTCTTTATGGGAACAAATTGAGGTTGAGAGTTGAGAAAGGATGAAGGCAACAGGGAAGGAGGTACCAGGAATACAGCTGGATGCCAGTCTTCAAGACCAAATGAGCACAAAGTATGTTCTACCATTTGGATTACAAGAGAGGTTTAATTGAAATGCACAAACCAATAGGCCAAATTATGTAATTTTAAAAGTCCATTTTTATTATTTGACATGGAACAAATTGTAACTTTATATTGCCTTTAGATGCAATTTTGTTCAATGAAATTAGATTAAGCTAAAATAAAACACGCCCTTTAAAGTGTAAAGATGAAATATTAGGACTTATTATGGGTAGAAAGAGATTTTGATTTCTCTAATAAATACTGAGGAAAATATTTGGTGGAAAGTACAGCCACCTAATTTGCATTAATACAAATGAGAACTATTTAGTTTAGCTGATTAGCATATTCATATGTACTGTAGGCGCCACATTTTCAAAATAGTCTCTGATTACTAACCTAGAGTACTACATTTAAAAGCAGAAGTTTTGAACCCCAGAATTCACCAGTCATTATGTTTGGAACATGATGCGAGAGCAAGAATATTACAATGCAAATAAAATTGAACACTTAAATTTAAAAATGTCGACAAGAAACGCAAATGAGACGGCGCTGATTCTTTTGGAAATATTTCACTTTAAATGGAATAGCAAAATGAAGGAGAACATTTTCAAATGAAAAATAATCACAAATACAATACAGATGTTATATCTTATCAACATGGCATCTGGACTTTAAGAGATTTTATCCTGATAACATTTCAAGATTATAGGAAAATTATTATCCTTATTTTCACATTAGAGGCAGAGCAAATGGACATACACCCCTTATTCTAGCAAACTACTGTGGTACATATTTTTAGCTTTCTGAACTAGAAGGATTATCTTAAAAGTTCTATTGACTTCACTAATACTAATTATGTTTAAGGATCTCAGACATTCTAAATACTTTGATTTATCATCATATAAAATACTGGTAATTTCAATCCTTTAGATACCATTCTAATCTACCCTTTTGGGCATGTAATATACTTTGCACTCTTTGGATATTTTGGCTCAGGTTGCTTGAATTTATCTCATTGTTTCATCTACTTTTTTTCTAGAAGCAGGAGGGTTTAAAGACCCCTTGTCCTGTCATGAAGAAATAGAGGGGGTAAGTTACTCCTGTGGTCTATCCAGACCCTTAAGGAAAAGAACAGAGATAAAAAAAAAATGTTTTTTTTTATTCCCCCCCCCCCCCCCCCAATCATATTTAATGACAGTGATGAGCTGGAATGGCTATTAAAAAAAAAAAAAAAAAATTCCTTGAAAAGTGTGGGATGCTGATGCTCTGTTCTCTGCCTTACATTTTCCTTGGAAAGAACTGAATAGCTACTGGACATTCATCTGTGAAAACTTTTTATAAATTAGGAGGAAGCTTTAGGTTCCATGATGGACCTTATTAATTGAATGTGTAGCATTTAAGAATAGCACATTCCCATTAATTGTTAGCTTCTTACATTAGCATATCAGAAAAAAATGGAATTTCTTATCTGGCTGCCCTGATGAAATTCTAGCATTGTTTTAAACTTGTAACTTTAATAGGATCTTGGGAGAATTTCTCCTTTCTTTTTTATTACTTTATAAGGCAATCATTTCAGCATTCAATTCCCCATCATCACTGGGTTTTGTCTGTTTGTTTTTTGATTAACAGGGAAAGTGAAACAGGGCTACTATGGGTGCATTCAGCCACTGAGATAAGATTCACCATCAGAGATTTAACCCTCAGATTTGTATTTTATCTCCCTCTTTACAATAGTTATATTCAAATCTGGCAGTTTCTATCTGAAAGATTATACCTCCAGCTGTCATAGCATATTTAACTCTAATAGAATCTTAGACAAAAATAACAACAGCAACAGCAACAAATTGTCCACGAGGTAATTTTCATGGTTCCACTTCTCTGCCCAACATTTCTGGAAACTGGATAAACTGCTGATAGAGAATATGAGAGTGAATCACTGAAAAGTACTTCACAGAAGTCCTTCTTGGCAAATCCTATCCCAGATAAGGGAATCAAAATTCACAGTAAGAGAATTTCAACGAAATCCATAACACCAAGATGTATCCAACACTATGGCTGATGCTAAATCTCCCAATGGGGGAAAAAAATAAAAGCCAAAACCAAAACAATTGTTAAGTGCATATTAGATGTGGCTAAAAACCTACAAAGATGCATATGATAAACACTTAGACAAACTAAAGGGATTTGAGTGTATACTGATCCTATTTTAATAACATTTTTACACCTTTACACTCATCCTCACACCTCACAGGTATTATCATCCTTGCTTTGCATGCACCAAGTCACAAAAAATCATTTCTCACTCAGACCTCAAGGTTTAAGCAGTATACCTTCCTTCCTTTCAGCAGAATTCAAGCTGGCATGAGCAATACAAATTCCTCTAAAATAGAAAGAAAGGTCCAAATCCTGGAAGGTAGAAGAAGCTAAGCATTTAGCAGGATAACTTTTTTGCTATGGAGACCTCAATGAGAGTTGTAGGTGTGCAGCATCTTTGAGGATTTAACCTGTCACTTTCAAAACAGGCAGTGTGAAGCTTATTTTCTCCTGTCCTCCCTAACCCACACTCTGCTTTGTCAAGAGCTCTATATTCAGAGCAAAGGATACTTTTGGATTTTATAGTCAAAAGGTGTAGCTTGAATTCCTGAGTTAATTGAACCAGATAAATGATTTTCCCCTGCACCTTACTGGACCTTACTGGGATCAAAACTAGTCATTTTTCATTTCCATTAATGAGATACCACAGATATACACTGGCAGCAATTCTGGCAAGAATGAAAGTGGAAAGGAGAGCAAATGGTCAGACTATCCTTTTTAAACTTAAACTCTGAAGGTTGTTAGGGAACTTTTCATTCCCTGCCTTACTACTGTGGATTTTTTGACACGTTTTCTAAATAATCTACTGTTCATCAGAGAAGGAAAAGACCAGATGGAAAAACACAGATCTATTAGAGCACCTCTTACAAAAGCTTTTTCGCTTCCTGTTTTCCAATTCTTTCTTTCACAAAATAAGACAGACCTATGTGTAACCATATTTAACAAAACTGAACTTAGAATTCCTCATTAATTTTCAGCACTTCCCCAACACAGCAGAAAATTTCCCAGGAGAATCTAAAGAGGGCTAAAGCTTCACATCAAAGTCAATAAAGTCTTGTTATTCTTGGGGGTGATGGGGAAGTAAAAAAAAAGTTTCTCTGGGAAAGAAAACAGGTTGGGGATTTATATGTTCATTTGCTTATTTGCTTGTGAGCTTTTGTGGTTTATTTTGTGTTTTTATTTTTAATTTGGTTTATTTGTGGTTTCTTTTTGTGTTTTTTTGTGTATGGGGACTTTGTTTGTTTGATTGGTGACTTTTGTTTGCTTTTAAAATTTTAGGGTTTTTAAAGGGAAAATTAATTATAATAGAGGACTTAGAATTATTTCGAGTATAACCCAAAGATATGCTGAAAGAACAGTTTGATTGTAAGAAATAAATTGATAGTTTAAAGTAAATTGACACTAGACCCAGGATCTAGAAGAGTTTTTGCCTTACATTTTGCACTAGCACAGACTGATCAGAAGTACTTTGAATTGCCTTTAAAAGCCATTTTTGGAGGAATGTAATTTCCTGTTATAGCAGAAGTGATGTCAGTGGACAAAATCACATGATTTTTCAACAGGAAGCTCTCTAGTCTGAGCCCATTGAAATATCTCAGAGGTTAAACGTGGTCAGGCAGGGCTATAAGGGATTTGTCTTCCAAAGTTCTATCTCACATGAGGGAAAAGGTAAGGTGAGGTTACTTGTCATTTCCACCAAGATCTTGCTGCTGTTTTCTAAGAGCATTGATTGTGAAGAATGACAGTGCATTTCAAGTATTGTTAAATGTTTTACTTCCCCTTCTCTATTCAAATTGCAGAAAGTAAAGTAATCTTGACACCATTAGAGCCTCCATTCCCTATTCCTCCAAGCTGAGTAAATGTTCCTCCAGCCATGATTAGTACTGCCTTGTGGTTAGAAATGTAAGACTGGTGCTTTAGTGAGAATTAGTCTTTAATTCAGAACTTAATCTAGTTGATAGCAATATTGCCCATTATTATCCCTTTAATGGGAGCCACCTCTAGGTCATGAGTTCTCCCTGCTTCTCTCACCCACTGTCAGGTATTCAACCATACAAAGTCAGGATGTGTCTATCACCACTGGCATGACCCAATTCTGCTAGAGATTTTATTTTTTTCCTATGGCCAGAAGCTTTCAAAGAAATCTCAAGCATTAATTTGTTTGTGGAACACCCTTAAGCAATGATAATGTTTGGACTTTGGGCTGAAATGAGTAACCCTCTTACTATAAAAAACACTAGAGACAAGATTAAGAGTGGGACTGTAAAACCACAATGTGTAGCTACAGGGCAGGTTAGTGCCCCTCTTTTAGACTGAGGCTTATTCCCTGTCACATTCCAGAGTACAAGTATATATTAAATGAAGCCAACCAGAAACTGGTGTAGATTGGTCCTGTGTAGTCCTCTGTGTGCAGAAGTCAAATGACAGCTGGGGACTGAATAGTCTGTCCCTAGGTCCATGAGATTCATGACTTTGAGAAATAACATGTAAAATATATCACACAATGTCCTCCAGGGAAACATTTAAGTGCCAAACTCTATTTTCTACCCAGGGCTGCTTGGAAGCATTAAATAACATTCCTTCAGTTTTGGGGGCTTTGAAGAACTTCCAGTTTCTTATTTCTAAAACTCATCAAGACAGATGTACCAAACAGTTGTTTCATAACGATATCCAACTCTCTTAGTCCTTTGGCAAGAAAATGCCTTCTTTCCTTCATCTCAAGCTAGTATTAACTGCAGTATCTCCCATCCATAAACTGCACTGTCTATAGTCAGTAAGCTCTCCGATACAAATTAGAGTTGGTTTTAGTATACTCAGTATGAACCTATCTTTAAACTAAACAGGTAAGACAAGCTTTGGCAAGACAGAAAGAAAAATTTTCTCATTCACTGGGAGGCTGCCACTTAGTTTTGGATCTTGCCAGCAATTATAAGTGGACGTGCATCAGCATAACTGCAGAAATATTGATTAACTTTATATGTCTGTGAAACTTAAAAAAAGAAGACATATAGCACAAACGAGGCCAAATCTTCAGTTAAGAGGAACTGTCACAAATGTTCAGAAGGAAATAGAATTACCCTTGTTCACATTAATGAAGGATATAGTTTATTATAAATGCAGAGAAAAAACCAAAACAAACATTTTAAATATTTACATTTTTTACATACATATATATGTGTACCTAAATGTTGTGTATGGAATTTATAAGGTCAAGCACTCAGGAGCTGGTAAACCCCAGAAATAGGGTTGCTAACGATATTTGCCTTTTCTCCCGTTTCGTCTGTCAATAATGAAGGCACTTTTAATTACATGAAGACATGTTGTTCTCTCCATGGGTGTCCTGCCTCATTCAACACTCAGGTTGAATGGGCCTCATTTTGTACATAATGATCCTATATGTGCTTTCCTACTGCTGATTACCAACCATGGGAATCACCTCACCTCCTTGCAGAGATGCCACACATATATGTTTATATCTCAGCTAGCTGCTCCAGGCTTCCCCTCCAAACAGGGGGGAAGAAAGAGGCGTTTTAAGAGGTGACCCATTTTAAATGTGTGTTTTAGAGTGAAATGAATCGCCCCCTAAGGAGAAGCACTTCTCTCCCTTGACTATAAAGAGACTTTGGCTGGTTCAGATAGAGCCCTCTGCACTGTGAGCGCGTCCCAGTGCCTGTGACCCCACTCCTATCTAGCACATAGTCTTTAAACACTACTTCAAGCAGAGAGATATTATCAGCCCTGTGGGTAGTCAGGTGGTCCCTGTAACAAGAGCTGAATCATTTCTGTGGCACATCCACTCTGTGAGCAGGAGGGTGCCCCTCACCCAGCTCCCTGCACTGGAGCTTGCTGCCAGACCTTTGATCCTCATCCCATCAAAAATCAATGGAAGGAGAGAATCTTCTCCAGAAAACAATTCCACACCAGCTCATGAGAGGGTACAGGGACGTATTTGATGCTTAAAGTTGAACTGAATGAAATTGTCTCACTTCCTCACATAACATGCTGAGTGCACAGTCCCCCTCTCCTCGCATTAGCTGCTCGGATCCAGCACGCCCCACCACAAATCCTGAATCCAGGCACCAGAAAATTAGTAAGAACCCATTACTGACCACACCTGAGAAGTTCAAATCTTCATTGGCAGCACATACAAGGTAGAGTCCTGACCTCCAAAACAGGTCAGCATTTTGTCTTTTAGCTCCTTACATCCTTTTAAAACAGCTAAGAACGACATTTCATTTGAGTTTCAGTTTTTTCTAAACATCATGATGTAGCCACCATTTTGAACAAAATGAAGCAGAGATCCTTAAGGCCTCGAACCATAGATAATTTCTCATCCTTTGCATTCTCATGACATCTATGTAAGTATTTTAAGCTGGAAAAAAACCAAAACCAACAGGAATAATGCCAACTTCCTTCTTTGTCAGGTGTGGCATGAGCATAAGTAGACAGCTGAGGGTGAGAAACTATGTGAAGAATTCAGCAAAATTCAGACACAAGTAGAAATGGCAGTATATTTATATGCTTCATGTATAAATGCTTATATATATAATTTTTTTGGAGGTGGGCAGGAATTAGGCTTTCCTCTGTTTCTTCTTCCCCCTTGTAGCTTTTCACTGTTCAGATCCCCTATAATTTGTTTTCATGATAAAAGCCTAATGGTCTTCATTTACCTCATTCCTGGTCCCTATCCATGCCAAGGGCTGCTGTGCCCTTTCAGTTCCAGCTCTCCATCCACTTGGTATTCAAAAGTTGGCTCAAGTTTATTTCACCCACTCTATTGGACAAAATCTATCACCCAGTTCTGGGTCTAGTTCATCCTTAATTCAACCAGAGACTTTTTTATTATTAATGCTTATCAGAAAAAGAAAATTGTCAGTGTATTTAGCAGTGGAAATATACTGCCACATAACCTGTACAAACAGATATTTTCAATATATTTGATTTTGCCATATTGGAGAAGTCTTTGCTGTCTAGAAGAAGACACATCGCCATGAGGGGAGTGTTCTGTAATTACCAAATTTTAGCCATTGTTTCATCAAAGCAGGGAGACACTTAATCTTTTCCAAAACAGATCAACTTCTCATTCAGGCAAAAAAAAAAAAAAAAAAAAAAAAAAGAAAAGAAAACAAAACAAAACAAAACAAAACAAACACCACAAAAAACAAACCAAACCAACAAAACCAAAACCCCCAAACAAAACAAAAAAAAACCCACAAAAAACCCAAAAAGAAACCAACCCAAACATGGTGGTTTTGTTTCCTGTTTTTTCCATCGAATAATGACCCTTGGTCCCTAAGTTCAAAAATTAGAAGGATAAAAAGTAAGATCTTACCCACACCTGGAACTAGACTCAGTGCTAGGACAAATTCAGTTACAGAGGTTTAAGTTTAGCTTTTATTGTTAGGTTTTATGACAAAAATTTATTTTCAGGTCCACACAGTAGCAGCTAGAGAACACAGCCAGTGGGGGAGCTCAGTGCACTGCCAGGTTACTTCATGCCTATCCCAGAGTCCATTAAATCCATTAAATACCCATGCCCACTAGCCCACAGGACAACAAGGGTGGTCCTGTGCCAGACAATGGAACGAAATCAAGGACTTTCTATAAATAAATTTCCTGTCTTCCCTGGCCCAAACTATCCAATAAAGCCTTTGCCCCACCATGCATGTGTGGCACCCATCACCACAAGGATCAGAGGCTGCTCTTGGGATCACCTTCCACTCAAAGGGTCCAAAAGTGTGGGACGTGATAAAGAGCACAGAGGAAAAGTGCTTTGGGATTGCACCAGACCTGTTATGAGATACTGAGGAATTAGGTGATTTAGGAAGGAAAAAAGGTCAGGAAGACAGAGGAGTTAAAGGCTAAGAAATGGTCAGTCTCATATAAATAATTTGCTGATGAACATACTTTTCTGACTGCTCCCCTTGCCTGAAGAACAATCTGTCCTGTCTTAGAATCATAGAACAACAGAATCACTTAGGCTGGAAAAGACCATTAAGGTCATTGAGTCAACCTTTCACCTAGCACTGTCAAGTCCAAAAAATCATTCCTGGATTAACTTAGGGCAGAATGCACCCCTGGAGAGACACTTGTCCAAAGTCTGAAGGCA
Organism: Geothlypis trichas; assembly: GCA_009764595.1. Taxonomy (NCBI): domain Eukaryota; kingdom Metazoa; phylum Chordata; class Aves; order Passeriformes; family Parulidae; genus Geothlypis; species Geothlypis trichas. Next base: position 6,145,050 of record CM019933.1, on the reverse strand, counting down.
GAAGGAGCAATCAATATAAATTAAAAAAGAGCTATAAGGCAGCCATACAAACATAAGAAGATGACCTACACCAATTCTTCTTACCTTGACATCAAGCTGCATGTAGAAATACAAGGATCAATAATTCATATTCTGTACACAACCTTGTATGAGCCACAACTAAGTTGTGACTTTGTGTGATAGCCAGGAGGGCATGCTGATAACCCCTGGGAACACACAGGCTGCCTCTGCACGACCTTTGCTTATGCAATGTGGACCCTTATCTCTAAAGGGACCACTGATGCCTGCATTTACTCTTGTTAAATTCTTCTCTCTCTCCTGAGAAAGGTCTGCAATGTTGTGTGTCCATGTGTTGGCAAAGGTATAGAGTAGTTTGTTTCATGTTTCATTCTCACACAGTTCAGATATGATCAATGAAGGGGTTTTTTTACAGATATCAATATTGAGTAAGCTAAGGAAGTCTTGGGATATTGTATTAAAATGGTAGAAGCCACTAGATTGAAGCTGGAGTAATCTTGAAATTAAAAAAAAAAGAATTATATATATAAATTTGTCACTACTCATTCACAGGAAAGTGAAAGAGCAAAGATTTTTATCCATGTTAAAGGGTTGTTTGTTTAAAATAATGCTGTTTTTTCATCTGTAAGTGTCAGATTCTCCAACTGATCTGAGTCAGGAGGGAGATGGGAGAGATGATTAAATTATTAATAATATCTTAGCTAAATATACTTGGGAAGTTTTGGAAAGAAAACAATTTTTCATTATTTATCAAATCAGATGAATTGTTTTGTTTAGCCTGTTTTCTTCCTCTTAGACTGACTTTGCACTATGATATTTGCTAGGATTTCCCACTGTGCAGCAGGCATTTTGTAGCCCTCATCATATCGAGTAGAAAGCTTGTTTTGCTGCAGCTGTTGAAGACACCTCCACCTCAGGCTGGATGGTACCTGGTTCAATCCATGGTGCTGGAATCTGTAACAATCATCACACTCAACCCCTTTTCTGACAAGTCTCTTGTTGGAGTGCTAGAAGAATTTAGTCACACCACGGTTTGGCATTCCTTAGGTCACCTGCATCCTGGTGCTCTTCTGTTTGTGAGTACTTTTTTTAGAGATGGATGGATAGTGACAGCTCCCTTGTACGCAGGAGGACGAGGCTGAACCATGAGCAGAAAATATTGAGTCATACTCAGCATGGTAAATTAAGAGGAAAAAAAGAAAAAAAACCTCCAGGCCTGTCATGTCAGGGTTGCAGCTTTAACCAGGACTGACTGATGGTCCCTGAGGTCATGCTGTTCTGCTCCATCTCAGATACCAACAGGGAATCAGGGAAATGAAGGCTTTCCAGGCAAGAGATGTCAAGTACCAGGGAAGAAGAGGACGTGGAGAATGGTTCAAACTCTTCTCAACTGCTGTGCAGGAAATATGGATTTAACTGACCCAGGAAAACTGTAATGGGGAATTCAAGCCCACAATAATGAGTAGTTAATAAGGGCAAGAGAGAAACAGGCAAAGGCTTAAGTAAGTCATAGGTTCTACCTTATCATTGACCTGAATTTATTTAAAAATAACTGCAGATTATACTTACATATGTTCCTGTCATTCGTAAAGACAGGACATTTTCTTAGTCTTTAGAAAACAAGATAATCATCTTTCTTTTCTCTTTCTACCAGTTGTGTACCAAAAGGCGAACTCAAAGAAATGTAGCAAACATTTGAGGAATCTTGAAAAGACTTTAAAGTTCTCCATGAATTGCAATTTTCTCTACTAACTCTTCATTGTCACCACCAAGAAGGTGGAGATTAGATGACCAATTTTCCCCTTAGAGTGTACTTCACAGACATTCATCATTATGAACGGCTTTCAGAAATGAATGGTTATCTCAAGGGACTTTATTCACCAATTTTTTCCCTGGTTAAGACCCTACTCCATTTGTTATACTGTCTGTGGCACAAATACAAAACCAGAGTAAACAGAAAAATTTCTAATGGCACATTTCATAATTTGAAATAGCTACTCTTTAAAAAAAATAAAATCAGCATTCATTCTGGGGATCTGAGTACTTTCATTTAGCCCACAGATTTGTTTTCTCATCTGATTTCCCACAAGTTGCAAACTTAATTTTTTTCCTCCTCTTTTAAAACAATTTTTGAGATATTTGGGAATTCACTGTCATTTTATCTCTTTGGTGAATTCTGTATTCAATGGTGTGTTTGATCACCTAAGGGCCGACAGTCTAAGAAACTTATTATTGCTAGTAGTGATTGGATGTTGCATCCTGATAAAGACATAGGCATTTAAATCTCTTAAACAAAATTAGTTTTGTTTGTCCAGGCATTTCTCAAGACCTTGTATGTACCATAGGAAAGAGAGACAAAAGGATATAAAGTGAACAACCAGTTCACTGAGTCCATCTGTCCACCACTGCTGACAAACACACACGTGACTATCACACCCCTGTACAATCATCAGATTTCCTTTTTAATCTCTTGGGCTTCTTGACCTTCCTGTTCAGGTTGAATGATGTTTGGATAAATAAATATATACAAAAATAGACTGACAGAGAGTTGAAAATACTCTGGGCTGATTTCCTTTGCTGATGATCTATTGAATACACCTGATGCATTCTATGTGTTCATTGACTTTTCTATTTGTTTCATACTTGTACTCATTTTTACTGATCACCATCCTGCCTTCTGTAATGTCAAGATATTATGAAAAATATTCCACCAACAAAGGTGTCCTTTGATATTTCTTATAGCTTATATATCTTTTCTCCTTGCCCTCCCCATCTGTGCCTGTTGCTTTTTGATGAAGTTTCAAATGCAGAGCACACAGCCATAGCTCGAGATTTGGTAGCAGCTGGGGTATTTTGTCCTTCCTTTCATTGTTACTTTTTTTTTTTTTTTTTCTCTTTGTGATTTTATTCAGAACTGCCATCATTGTGTGGAATATTTATTAAGGTTATTCATAATATTGTTATTATCTAAGAGGAAACTAATAACTGTTCAGGTAACTGCACTAATAGAAAATATAAATCTGGGTATTGGTCAATTATTTTGTCACTCAAATGATTGTCAGTTGGGACAATATTGACCAGAGCAATTTATCTACTTGAGAAAGGTGGGAAGTTTTCTGTTTAAAAGGTATCAGTGACTTTGCAGTCCATTTGTGTTAAAACAGCTTATCTTAAACAAAGCTCCTTATATAATTTAAAGGCTTTTTAGAAACTGTTTTCTAAGTCCACTGGTTTGTTTGTTTTGTTGGGTTTTTTTGTTATTCATCTTTGCTTTTCCTCTTTTTTTTCTTTTCTCCTTTTGTGTTTTTATTGTTTGAACATGGAGGACAAAAAGACCCTGGAGGGCAGACTTAAAAGTGGTGTTTTGTCACCTTCACGCACACTGCTCTGTAGTGGAGGAAAAGACTTAGAGCAGCTCTCCAGGGAGGAGGAGAGGAAGAGTTCATAAATGGATTTTTGCTAATATTTTACATCCTTCTTATCCACACGCACAAAAAAAAAAAAAAAAAAAAAAAAAAGAAAAAAAAAAAGAGTGTGATTCAATCATTTGCAAATTAACATGCACGATACATAAAATAGAGCTACCTTGTTGGGAAATTTCATCTTTAAAAGGCACACTAGCATGAAAAGAAATTGCAAATGTCTGTCCTTCTAGAGGGGATGGCATCTCAAAAAGGAAACAAAACAAAAACTAACTTTTCTGGACTGGCACCCTCAGTAAGAATCCCAGTAGCTGTGAAAAATGGCAGTGATCTGGAAGGTATGATACCCCCAGCACACATGGGTGTGAATCAGAGCTACAGGTTCTCATGGATTTATCTGTGGGCAAGCCCAGTGTTCAGTCAGGGTAAGACATTTGTCTTAGCAGGCATGTTTATTGGGTGCTGTACATGAATTACTGGGTGAAGTTCCCATAGCTGTACTCTGCAAATTGATCGTGAACTCCCCATGATTTCATTTCATTTCTCATGGTAATTTTTTCTCTTTAAATGCTTACTTTCCAGAGATATGCATTTTAGAAAATGTCTGGTTATACGTCTGTCTTTTCCTAAGTAATTTGTAGTGTCTGTGGCTACAGAATTGAGTTTATAAATATGCCATGAGAAGATTCCTCGAGAAAAAAAAATACTAAATCAACTAGAGAAAACGAAGAAAGTGTTTGTCAGCACATTCTCACAATTTTCAATTTGTTTCCTGACTTGTTAGGGGGAAGGGCTGAATTTAGGAATTCACATTCCTGAATCTGGGAGCAGTGTGGATAAGCATCATAATCTCTGGTGGTCTCAAAGTTTGTACATATTAAATATATATTAACACATAAACATCTAAAAATAATGCCAATAACGAAGTACACCTGGGTGAAAAAAATGTCTTGCATGCTGCCTGTTCAATGAATAGAGGAAGAATAACAGACTCTGTGGTGTCAGTCTAGTAACTTTTTTTTTTTTAAGCTAGCACTAATTAATTTTGAACACAGAGGAAAAATGATTGAAGGGAAAAAAAAAAAAAGCAAGCTTGGGAGAGCCTGCCTAAATGTGATTAACTTTCTTTTGTAATTAAATTGCTAAGAACTGACCTTAAGTGCAGTTATGTAGGCATATATTTAATTAATACATGATAAATAAATATCCTGATTCAGAATCTGACTTCTTGGTAGAGGACTAGCAGATCTCAGTAGACAAAGTGGTTTAAACAGTGAGGGAAAGAGCAGAATGTTCCTTGGCTCTATCTGCTCTTTACATTTGAACAGAAAAATCACTGGCCATCACTTGCCTCCTTTTTGTTAAATTGTTGTGATCACAGTATCTCTCTGCTGGCCAAGCAGAGGGGGCTCCTAGTGATATGAGTTGACAACACGTGGGTACACATCAGGATGGGTCTGCATCTCTTCTCAGGGAAGCTGTGGCGGTGGAGATCCACTGGTTTTGTTCTCTTCCTCCCCTGTGGCTGAATACATCCTTCTGGCACCTCCTGACACTGGGAGAGATGTTTCCACCAAGGTCATTACACACCAGGAATACAAGATGGTGTGGTCACTCCCCATCCATCCTGGTGCTCAGAACAAGCCAGGCTGGGTAGCCTCCAATACAATTTTGAAGAAAAGGATGGGCAAGCTGCAAGGACAAAATGGTAACACATACTGTCATTAAGAGTGAAGCAATTTTCTTTAAATGAAGGGAAAAAAGGAGTTGAATGGCCTACAGAGTTTTTAAAAATAATATTATTATTGTAGGTTTTCAGATAAGAAAATGAGTTTTTTTTATTTCAAAGTCACGTCCAATATTTTCTTGAACACTCCCAGGGACAGTGGCTGAACCACCTCCTTTGACATGCTTCTCTAGTGCCTGACCAAATTTCAGTGCAGAAATCCTTCCTGATGTCCAACCTGAACCTTCCCTGATAGCTTGAGACTATGTTCTCTTACCCTGTTGAACAAACAAAATTTTTTGAAACAGAAAAAACAATTGAATTGTGTCATATTCTAGGAAACAGGCTGCAAAGACAGTTGCAAAACTGCTGGGAAAATTCTTTAAGTCAGTGCAATATTTTCATGAATATGATTCTCATATGATCTTGATAGATCAAAAAAATACTTGCTCAGGTTTTGTTGCTTTAACATTAGATTGATGAAATGTTTGAAGGGGTGTATCTCCTTTAGCACAGGACTGAATTGGATGTTGTCTTCACATTTTGAATGAAGCTTTGAAGAAGGTAAAAGGCTATGTGAGTTCACTCCAGTCTGCAATTATACTGCTGATAAGATGTTAATGAAGAGAAACACTGAATAGAGTCTGCAAAGTAGTTATAATCAAGTCTTGTTGTAATTAAAATTGTCAACAAATTGACAAAGACTCTTAGTGACTTGTACTAAAACCGCTAGGAAAGTGGAGCTGGGAGCATCTGTGCATGCATTGAGGTCACTGTTTGAAGCATTGCTTCTGTTCAGGATGACCTTTTCCTTAGGAAATCTTCCATATCCAGAGCCAAACAGAAAGTCCTGCTAGCCTAAAGCATCAAATCTACCTCAGGCCAACCACATCTGCTTTGGGAATGTATATTAAAAAATCAGCCGAGCACACAGTGATGCTTTGCCTCTTTGCCTCTCTTGGCAATGCACAATTTTAGGACTTGATAATCAAGACTCTGCGCATGTGCCCAAACTTCTAAAACTTCTTCATTCTTCCAGACCAACAAAGGAATTTTAGCCCACTTTCTGTGGGCTAAAATAGCTGCATGCATGTTTGTGTACATATCTACACCTCTGTATTTCAGTCTACTGGGAAAGACATTGTTATGTACACCACTCCCTTTAACAAATGCAAGTTCTGATGTGTATCGCCAATGTTATGGGCACATAAGATAAAAATCGCATTAATGCAGAAGGGATCTCAAAATCTTTTTGAGCCTCTGTAAAAAACTGAAATTTAAGTAAAGAAAAAAAAATAAACAACAAATCAAAATAAAACAAAACAAGCAACAAAAAAACCCCACTATGATCTATTGGCAGCAAGGACTCAACCCAGGAAAAATGGAATTAGAAAATTAGAATATTTCACAAGGAATAGGACTGGATTTGTTTAGTATGAATGGCCAGGCTACAGACAACTAGAGATTTGGAGGTCTGGCTGCATTTTGTGTGAACGAGGTCATCTCTGTTTAGTATAATACTATTTTTTTTTTTCCTTCTATCATTGCATCAAAAAGTAATGGAAAATCATTAACAGCTTTTTCACAACCTTCAAAAGGTGTAACCATTTTTATTCTGTTGTAGAGGAAAACACACTATAACTCTCAGCCTTTCATCTTCAAGTATTTGCCATGTAAAAACAAGTTTGAAAGCAACTTAAATGTACAACACATCGTATAGTTATAAGCCAAGAGTAGAAATCCAACAGCCCAGGCTTGAGGGAAGGCTGGAAATAGCTCACATCTATTTCTATACATAGAACCTTTAGCATATGGAACATAACCTCTGAGTCAAAAAAGATTCTAGCAGGAGGTGTGAAACAACTCCTCACTTCAGAGTAGGGCAAATGCGATGAGATGAGATTAAAAGGATGATTGTAATATTGTATATCCCAAAGCATTAATAAGCTGGTATTACAAATACTCCCTTGTAAATGGTTTTGGCATCAGCATTGTTAAGTCTTAATCAAAGAAGAGGAATCACTAGGTAAACATTAGACAATAGAGACCATGGATTGTTAGTAAACATGTGAATGAGTAACATGTTCATACACATGACTGGAGGTGGAATCTATACTACATTTCCTTGTTATTGTTACCACTTCTCTGCCTTTTTGCCTGGGCATTTTGGTTGTGGGAAGTGGAAGTGTGAATTCATTTTTCTGCTTAAATCTTGCTTTGTTTTTGAGTAAAGTAAAAACCTGACTAGTAATATTTTTAAAAGCTTTGAAGTCTCTAATTACTGCTTGCAAAATTTTTAACACTTTTTTTAAAAGCATCACACATCAGTCTTCCTAGAAGTAAAAAATGAAAAAGGATGGAAGAAAGTTCTGAATAAAGATGTTCCTCTATTTTTTTATATATTATTTCTGAAACTCAATCTGAACTTGCAAAGAATGTTTTCAAAGTCTGAATTGTGCAAAGTGAGTTATTAAAATAATCAACCGAACAAACAAAACCAGAACAAACAAACAAACAAATTAAAAAAAAATTAAAAAAACCCCATGCATCTAGTGATTTTTTTTTCATGCATCTAGTGAAAATGACATTATATTTTTTCAGGATTAAACGTAGCCAAGTAAAAGAAAAATAAAGGAAAAAAGAAAAGAAAAAAGTGGGATGGTTCCTCTAGAAGTGGGACTTATGGGTGACTTTACAGCAGAATGCCTTCCCTGCTCTCATAGTGGCTGATCCAGGCTTTAAAATTCTGAAGGCTGTGAAAGATCAGCCACACAATTTCTCTAACATGCACTGATTGAACATTTCTGTCAGCCTGCACTCAGTTGAGAGGCGTCACAGTCCTGGTCACCTTCCTCCTCCTTTCTGTACCACTGACATGGGGGGGCTTTGTGTCAGCTGTGGATCCTTCCCTGATGAGGAAACCTTAGTGGTCAGTTTAAGGCAGCTGGAATTGTCCTTTGAAACACTGTAGCAATTTGTAAAGGAAGGTTAATCAAACCTATCCTAAATTTTGCTTAGGAAATGTAACTCATTTGCTCGGACTTTCGGAACAGAACAAAAGAGACAAGGAAAGGACTTTCTTCCAAACATGAACTGTGCTTTTTCATGGTGTTTGTTTTTCAGATGTTTTTTTTTTTTTGACAATGAAATCACATCCTGCTTCTCTATCAGTGGGTAGTTATTTTGTGTATTTTTGTCAATAGCTGTCAGGACCCATAGGACATGTGTATTTTCCAACACCCTCTCAGATATACAGATAAAAGGATGTATTTCTGGTTACCACTTTCCTCCATGCACAGCTTACAGTGTTACAGTGGAATGAGTGTTGAGTTCTCACAGACAAAAGTTTGAACATATTGACAACAAAACCAAAATTATTTATTTTACATTTCAGAGTACATAACTGCATTATACAAACCCATTCATTTTAGGATATATAATCTGGACCTCCTAAAGAAAAGGGATGGCCAAGCCTTCCATGCACCATTCCCAATCCACTTTTCAGTGCTGCCCCTGGAGTTTTTGTCTGTCTCTTATTTAAAGCAAGTGGCTCAGATTCTGTACCTGAGCCCTCTGAGGCTGCACTCCAAACAAGGACCATATCCATGCTTAGGCACGAGGGAAAAGTTATCTTGATGCAGTCAATGCCATGAACACAGGGAATTGATGACTTGGCATTCAAGTGCCGAGTCATCAATCATAAAGAATCAATCTTCTCTCCCTGAGGAGCTGGCCCCAGGCAAACATAATTCTCTCTCACTGCCACAGACCTGATAGCTCTTGTCCCATTTGTAGGGATTGTATTTGTTCTTATTTCAACATTGATTCACTTGGCATTCAGGAGTATTTTCCAGATTCCCAGAAAATGTCACCTAATTCATCCTCTCTAAAAAGGGTGGTGATTCTTGTATATTAGAGGACCCTAATACTTGTTTTTTTTCCTGGTAATGCTTTACACTCTAAGAACTGAATGGAAAACAAGATCCTGTTGGTTCCTCTATTGCCTTTTGTGCATGTGATTTGAGGGAGGGGAATGGTAATCTCACAAGGAGGGCTGTTAAAAGCTTTTGAGTGCTTTTAACTCAGTCAGGCTTTTCAGGTCTGTCAGCAGGTAGGTTAATCAGTAAGCCTTATTATTTGTATTCCAATGGCAACTCAGAGGCATTGGTCTGCACTACAACACCGTTGTGAGCCAGGACCTATGCTTTCATTCCTTATGGAATGAAAGCTGGGCCCTACATGCTTAAAGCTTATGCACTAGCATTAAGATTTAACTTCTTTTTTTCTTTCTTTTTTTTTTTTTTTCATTCCCCAGGGCACAGTGCCCTGGAAAATATCAGGATAAGTAAGCACACTGAATTCCAAGAATTTGGAGCAGTGCTCAGGACCATAGCTGCTATACTCATAGGACAAGGGGGAAAAAAATGGCTTTATGTGCTTGTTTCTTCTTTTATTTTCCTTGCTATTATTCTTAGTCCTAGACAGAGACAGAACAAGCCAGCTTCCAAACACCAGGATATGTAATTAGCTAATTATATGTTAAAGAGTGCAGTGCATTTATAGTGTTCTCTTCCACATATGCTCTTCTTAAAATTCGGGACTTGAAATCTTGAAAGCTGGTATTTGGAGCTTATAAATCTGCATCAAATTTTACTCATTGGAAGCAGAGCTGGTACTCAAAATCTTCTGGGGAGAGCACTTTTCCAGAAAATGCAAAACTTGTTCTCAGTGTTCCTGTCATGCTGAGGGGGGTATAGGAGAGTTAACTCAAACACCATTCCCAATCCCCAGTGCACAGAGATTCAGGAGGTTACATCTCTCTTTCCACTTGGCCTGACCTGATCTAACACTGTGCTACAGGCTAAAAGGGTGATGTCAACCATCCCCATCCCCTAACGTGAGTCCCAGAAATCATGCAACCATGGAGTGAGACAATGTGGTGCAATGTCCTGGCTGGAAATGATTTTGGGAGAAAATAAAGAAAAACCTTGAGTGTTTGATTTTTGGTCAGAGAAGAAAACTGATGAGATTCTCTCTGTAGTCACCAATGTGCTGAACCTGGAATGAGGTGGGGAAAGGGATGTGGAGGATGGATGGATGGATGGATGGATGGATGGATGGATGGATGGATGCATGGATGGATGGATGGATGGATGGATGGATGGATGCATTCTCTCAGGCACAGCTGGCATTAGGTCACGAAATGACAGTGCCCATGTTTCACATATTGTGTAATCAAGACTGGCAAACTCATGGCTTTATAAGCAGGTTGTGTAAGAGGATGCTCAGGGGATCACAGATCTTGAAATTTCAAACACTGCTGCCAGAGCTAAGCAATGTAAACCTTTTTTGAAAAGGCAGTCATCCAAAATGTTCTTTCCACTTCTAACTGGATAATTGGCCAGCTGTCTAATACTGTTCCTTCTTTTCTACATTTCTTCCATTTTCCATAAAATATTTTAAAAAAATATAAATATTTTAATTTTTTTAATTCATTGTTTGAAGGAATAAATCAATCAAGGTAATAAATCAATAATGATGAATTTGAGGATTTAAACTCTTGAAACAACCCAGACTGTTGTAATTTCTCAGATAAGATAAACTGCAGAAGAGCTAGAATATTTTGTTTTTTAGAGGGAAAAGAAAAAAAAAATTAAAAAATATAGGTATTCACTCTATATGAAATTCTTCTAAGGAGTATAATGGCAGCAACTCCACATTCAAAATTTAGCTCAAGAGGGACTTTCATAGCATAGGAAAATTATGTGGACTGTGGATATAGGTCTGAAATTCCCTTCTCACAGATAAACTGGGGTAATGATAGTGAATTTGCACCTTGCTGTTCCAGCACTAAATTTCTGGTCTACAGGGAACTTGATAATCATATTTAACTAGCCTAAAAGAATTTTTCATCCAATTGCTTTGCTTATCTGGAATAAATAATTAAAAATATCAGAATTTAGTGAAAAACTCTCATTTATTTTATAAACACAAGTGTTGTAAAATACATTTTTGTAAACTTTGGGTAAATATCTTAATAGAACCTTTGAACCATCTGAGTTTTGCCCATTCTAAGCTTTAATGCTTGGGATAGTGACCAATGAGGCATAAAGCAAATCTTATTGCTTCATCAGATGGTGAGTGCAATTTATGATCTACTGACAAACCCAGAAGAGAATGCTGAAATATTGTGGTCACGCCTAATAAAATAGCAGGTACAGCCTGCAGATAGGGCAAAGACTAATCTCAGCTTCATGCACTAATCTCTGCTGAAGCCAATGGGAGTAACCTTGGCCTTGGTTCAACAAAATATTTAAGCACATGTTTAAGTAGAGAACTGTGGCTGGAGTGACTGGGGGCTACAAATGCTAGAAAGAAGAAGCAAACTCTCAGTGAAACTGCCTCATCTCACTCCTTTGACTAAGCACCATAGGAAGGGCTCTTAAATGCTGTTTAAGTTTCCTTTGCATTTTTTTTTTCAGATTTGAAATGTTCTTAAGTAAATGCTTTAAACTGAGGTTTTCCATTTAGCTGAATTAAGGTTTGAATAAAAAATTTGTTCCAGAGAACTGGGACAGCGATGATTCTGCTGGACAAAGAAAAGCACATTAGATCTGTAAAAAGTGGGTTAATTAACCAGAAAGTCTCCAGGAGACCCAGGCAGACATTCACAGTCCTTGCAAAAACAGAGATGCAGAGCCTTGCTGAGACAATGAGGGACTTGCTTGCATGATGAATCCATGATTATCTTTCTCTCCACACATTTCTGCTTGTCCTTCTCACCTAGCTTAGGAGAGCTCTTTTCAGAGAGAATTTCAAGGGCTGCTTTATTTGTTAGGAGACAAGGAGGCACTAATAAATTCCTCTGTGTGAGGTATTTAATTACATAATAATGTGTACACTAATCAAGGTAAATGTGTTTGTGAAAACACCTTGATATGGGAACAGTTAATCACCCAAGGCATTGCTTCTTAACACACCTTGGAAGTTAACTTAATTAAATTAATTAGAACAATGAAAAAAATGAACTGTTTATTGGTCTACAATGGCCCGAAGCAAGTGCTTTTCCACCAATGTTAGGAAATCTCCCAGACTGCAAATCTTTTTTTTTTTTATTTTTTCTTTTTTTTTAATTCTGCACCTCTAGTTCTTGCTCTTATGGCAACCTGTGAGGAGCCTGAAAAGGATGGGATTTTGAAAGGGTGGCATTTTCCTCTACAACTCTGGCATCTGAACTCCTCATCTGCAGGAACCAGGTGTTTGGTACCCAGAAGTGCTGTATTGCAGCCAAGATCCAGAAAATATACACATCTGTGAGCCGATGTGTGCAGGTATTTTCTAGCTGGAAAAGAGAAATTAATACACTGGGGATATTCTTGTTCACAGTGAAAAGCCAACAGAGAGGTGTGGAAAGGACCTCCTTACCTCTAGAAAGCTTTGAGTTGTCTCATTATTCATTATTGGTTTCTACTTCCAAATATTGCATCCAAACCAACTATTTGCTGTCCTGTGTTTCTGGTGTACCTAGCTACATAAGTACAATTATGTTTTGCCCCATGGCTTCAGCAAATTTTTGTTGACCAGAGCTTTGACAGACATGCAGCTGGCCTGTAGGAACGTGGTTGTGTGTCTGGTTACACATGATGCTGCCGTTTGCTGTATGTGGATCCCAGGGCTGGCTTAAGCTGCAGATTTGTGTGCAATTTATCATCCTGTCAGGACAATATCGATGTGGAAAAAAAGCAGGGTCTTCAATGCCTTTCTTTCCTCCTCCCTTGTCTCCTCCTCTTTAGCTCTGAAGAAGAAAATTCTTATATCTCCATGGAGAGACAGATCTATTAGATGAAAAGCATGGGGTTTTTTTGGGTTTTTTTGGTTTGGGTTTTTTTTTTTTTTTTGTTTTTTTTTTTTTTTTCTTTTTTTCGCTTACCTTAAAGCAAAAAATTATCTTGACTCAATTCCTAGTGTGGCCACACCAAGGTTTGCTTTAGTAGAGTTTGGGCAGGATGCACCATAAGAAATTGAAGGAACGGTTGGATGAGGATGTGATGAATCTTCTCAGGGAAAACAGTTCTCCTGCTGACTTAAATCCTGCACAAAACCAATGCTGCAGCAGGTCATGCCAAGCAGTGTAGGCAGTAGGGTTGGAAACTCATGAGGCAAATGGCTGTTCATAGCTTTTGTCATTAATTGACCTTTCAGAAGTGACCTAGATCACTATTTTAGGGCACTCAGGGATCCTGGTCAGGGACAATAAGGGTGACTCAGGACCCTGACACCTGTGTCATTTGCTCTCAGATGAAGCAGAGGGGAGAGAGCTTCTTCACTGCAATGGGAATTGGGCTTTAAAGCAAAAGACTACTCCTTCTTTCTTCATCAAGGTCATCTCTTTGCTCTGCAAAAGAGAAGATGGTTTCTGAGTAGACTGGTTTTAAAGAGATGCATGAAAGTTATCACCAATGCTCAAGGAATGGGGTAGGACTGCCTTGCTGTAGGCATTTCACAGACATTAAAAAAAAAAAACCCAGTAGGCTTTGCCCCAGATTTGTACTCTTAAGGCCAGCTGAAGTACTAGGTAAACTTAAGGACCCTTCCAATTGAAGCCAAGATACTTCATAAACATGGGACTGGTTTTGTGTTTGCCAGTCTGAAGAGCAGAATGGGACTGTGCACTTAGAGGTCCTGCTCCGTGGGAATTCAGACTTGATTGCAGCTCTTGTCAGGACACAAATGGCAGCTTCCACCCCTCTATAAAAACTCACTCTTTTGTATTTACCAAGAGTCGTAGTTGGTGCAACTGTTCATTCAGTATGCTCCCCAAAATGGGTTTCTTTATACTGTGCATCCTGGGAACACATGCAGGAATCCAGAAACAGACTAGAGGTCTTAGCATGGTTTTGCATCCCAACCAATGTGTCCTACTGCTCAGTTTTGCAGTTTGATTGCAGACTTATGTTCATACAGCCACCTTAGTCCCAGCTCTGGAGCTGACACCACCAGCTGCAGCCCAAGGCTTTACTGATCACACACTTTTGGTGAGTGCTGATGAGACCTGTGGTATGGACAGCTTGATTTACTGACCTGAGTCTGTTGGTGGCTAAGTCATAGATGAAAAAAATAGCCAAAGCAAAAAAAGCAACTGTGAAAACAGTGCTGGTATCTTCAGAAGTGATTAAGTATTTTGATAGACATTTTCTTCCCAAATAGCAATATTTTCTGCTATTTTCTTTGGTTATCAGGGCTGCTGAAGTAATCTCACACCAGGTTAAGAAATAAGGACTGTTAAGAAATAAGGACTGTTAAGAAATGAGATGCAGAGGTACTTCTGGCCTTCATTTTTTCAACCATGTAAAAATGTTTCACTGCAGTACCTCCCTGCTACTCCTCACTCACCTGTATGATCCAGTCTGTCTTATCATCAGACCTGGAACACAGCATGTGAAAAGAACATTCTGTAAATACGTGATACCTGAGTTCTCTGCTTGCATTTCCTAATCATGCTGTTTGTGCAAACTCTGTTTTCTCCTGATTCCAGGTTTTATATGTACTGGTTTTCTACACAGGTGTCAGTTGTTCTCACGTTGCTTACTTGTTCCTTTTCCCTCCTGCTTCTTTATGTATGTTTTACTATCTTAGAATGTTTTTGATGGTTTGTATACATGTGCAACCATGTCAATAATTTTTTTGGGACTCTTTCATCAGGGGCTATTATCACAAAGCTATGTTGTTGCTATGTAACAAAGCTGTGTCGTTGTTTTAGCACTTTTTTTTTTTTAATCTCTGTGCTTCTTTCAATTCTTAATTCTCTTTCTTCTAGACATTTCTCTCTTCCTTCCTCTCCCCTGAAGAAATCCAAAAGGCATACCCACACCCCCCTATGCACACACAAACAGAAACACTGGGGGAAAAATACCCTTTAAATTCTTCCCATACTGTTTTGTGACTTATTTATTTAATTTCAAGGTCTCTTCTGAAGATGAGAAATAAGACACGACAAGGCATGTGTTATACCGAGATAACACATACCTTTGGGGAAGTGTGAAACACAAGGCAAAGAGGAGAGCCTTCAATGACCCAAGATGAGAGTTATCTTGTGGTAACACACACCTAGATGTGTCCCATTATGGCTGTGAAGGATGAGGGTGCAGAAAGTGGAAATAAAAGAAATAGTAGTACTTAAATTCCTCTTATTGTTATTATTATTTTTAAGTTAGTCTTCAGCATGTCCTTCTATCACAAAAAGGAGAGAAGGATTCCAGCCAACAATCCTGTGGGACATCCATTATAATACAAAATAATACATGCGGAGATGATAAAGCCAGAAGGGACACTCACATTCACTCTTGCTGTGGATAGTTCCATATCGCAATTTATTAAATGTCACAGAGTTATTCAGCATTGAATTCAAAGTATTTGATTACATTCCTTCCCAAAAGGCATCCATACTACTTCTGAAGACATCAAAACACAGGGAATCTGTTACTTATTGGGTAATTTGTTCCAATAGTTTGTGACCCCTGCTATTAAAAAGTTGTGCCTTCCTAAAAAATTGATTGTGTTCAATCATTCTTGCTTGTTCTGCCATATTGCATAAGATTAAACTACATATCCTACCTTGTCCTACCTGTGTTTTAATCTAGGCAGCTCCTGGGTTTCCTTTCAGAAAATTAAGTTAATTGATTTATTTTAATCCTTCATTAAGAATATATTTAAAACATTATAATTATTTTTAAGACTACCTTGTCCATTGCTTTCTGTCAACAGCTTTATTTCCCATTATGGTTTTGCTGGTATAGAGTTCATTTTCTTCATAAAAGCTGATTGGACTGTATTTTGAATTTATGCAGGAAACAGTGTTGATAATGTAGAATTAGTGACTGTGCAACAAGTCCAGTTTCACTAATACTGAGCTTCTGCTTTGCAAAGTGTTCAGGGTCTTCTTTCTAAAGAAGTAAAAGAAATTTTGGACCTTCTTTTTCCAGGTATAACCACGTTACAGTGAATCTTCTGTTTTTTGGGCTGCCATTCCATGAGACAGCCAGGTGATTTTTCCTGTTCCCATCCTGACTTACCAGCACGTCAATCTCTGTGCCATCTGCAGATTTTAGCTGTAATGATTTCTTATTTACTTATTGATGAAAATATTGAATAATGCTGCACCAATTACTAAACCACATTAGAAACAGGTTGCTCCTAAATCCTGGGATCATACAACATTAAGTACTGCATTTTGAAACCTTATAGTTAGCCAGTTCCTAATCCACTTAGCATATGTTTTATTCATATTGTATGGTAATAGTTTTAAAATTAAAATCTTTTTCAGTACTAAATTTAATGCAACCAAATGTTTTGGAAAAAAAAGAATGGGATGAAAGGAGTCTTATCTTTTTTTATTAGACCTTTCAGCCATGCAGAAATAAAAAAAACCCGAAACAATAATAGCCAAACAAAAACCAAACAAAAGAAAATAAAACAACCCAAGAGGTTCAATCTACATTTATTGACTTAACAAGTGGCTCTTCTTTTTAAAACATAAGCCTTTGAAGTCACTGGAATTTCTCAGATGTTTAAAAAGTGTGCTGATCCAAGAAAAAGGTGAGAAAAGATTGCTGTGGTCTTTTCTTTGGTACATGAACTTAGCTGATACCATGTGCAAAATGTTTCTAAGTGTAATCTTAAAAACAACTGTTTTCCTCTGTGACCTGGGTGAATTGAATTCGGTATTTGTTGTAGCAAATTGTGCACAATACCCAGTAGAATGAAATCCTTAGATTAATAGATTTTATGGCTGGAAGGGAACATTATGATTATGTGCTCTGACCTCTTGCATAGCGCCTGTCACGGAATTTTAGCCAGTAATTCTCACCTCAGGCTCAATATCTTGTGATGCATAACAGTCTATTACTACAGCAATTGTTGGGCTTCTTTGGGGCTGCCTTCATGAGAGTCAACCCTTTTCAGTACCAGTTTGGCAGAAACATGAGAGTGGCTATGGAAAGGGCTATAAAATAACATGTACATAAATATATGTTATATCAATGTTCATGTATGGATACATGCATGCGCATGGAATCACAGAATCATGGAACCACAGAACTGCCCAGGCTGGAAGGGAGGTCCAGAGAGGATCTGATTCCATCTTCTCTGGGAAAGGGAGCCTAGATAAGATTATCTAGCATCCTGTGCAATTGCAGCTTGAAAGCCTGCAGTGAAGAGGTCTCTACATGTCAGTGTGGGATTTTTTCTGAATTACTGCTCTGACTGTAAAAACATATGAAGATGAAACTATTACCCACAGGTACTTCCTGCCATTGCTGCTTTTCTTCTTTGTGTGACTCCTTGTGAAGAGTGAGTCCCTGTCCTCTTTCTGGCTCTTGTTTAGGTTCAGGAACACAGTGATGGAGTTGCCCCTGAGCCTTCTATTTTCCACAATGAAAAGATTTAACTCTTTCACTCTTTTCTCCGAGGGAAGCTCCTCCAGACATCTGCTGATGCATATTTAGCTTATTGTCCACCAGAGCCCCCATACCTCTTTTAACAAGATTGCTCTCCAGCCACAGGGAACAGAGCTTGTACTGATCTCCTTGAATATGTCAGCATAGAAAATTAATATTTTGGAAATATTGCAGTGTTATGGAGAAAAGTGTGCTCTAGCTGACTGAAAAGCCTGAGGAGCTGACATGGTTCAGGGTATGTCTTGTTTTGCATCTTGTATGTCTTGCATCTTCCAAAATGCACTTCTGAACCAAACTCACCTTGTCGAGTGAGTTTGGATCAGGAGTGATTTTGGAAGCTTCTGGACCTTTCTCAATTATTACATCTTGCACAAAGTGAATTTGGAGTGTCTGAACAGGATCTTGTATGGAAAATGTTGATGTCAGTGATGAACTTTCATCATCTAATGCTCTCCACTATTTTGGATTTATGGGACTGCTGTAGGGCTAGTATAAACTAAAAAAGACCTGAAGGATCTATGCTCTGGATACTGGGCCCTCAGCAGCAGCTGATTGTTTATATCCAATGCAGTTGCATCACCCTGCTTGACTGTGTGAAGCTGTTCTGTCAGATTAAGACCTGATAGCACTGACTAGCATTTTCCTGGGGTGCTCAGAAACTTGTTTATAATAAAGAGAAAGATGAAATGGTAGGGGTCTTAGAAACTCAGAAAAGAATGAGATTTTCAATCTCATGGTATGTTAAAACCATGATTGCAGCAGTCAGTGAGAGGTTCGTGTGGAATGAATTTCCAGACTCTGTTTCTTAGGATTTTGGGGCAACCATCCAAGCTGACATCCATGTAGGTAGTCCCAACAGTTCATTTCCAGATCATATTCATATTCAGAATATAGCTATATTCTGAATAAAATATATACACTAGGGTCCGAATGGAAATGTTCATGCTGTGAGAAATGTGCTTTGTGAGCCAGACAAGGCTTTGAGCATTCAATGGGACCAACACACCTTGTGTAACATACAGATAACTGCTAGCAATTTTTCTGAGTGCCCTTTCCTCAAGGAGGATGAACTTGTTATTTCTTCACAGAGAAAAAAAAAAAAAAAAGCCTTATATACTTGTTTTTCAGTTCTTCACTTGATTCTCAGGGTGCTGGTCAATATGCCAGCCTTTGCAAATATGAACAATGTTAAAACCAGTAGGAATGTAATGAAGTGAGTTCTTTAGCGTGTAATAGAAGCAGATTTTTATACCAGTCCTGCCAAGGGCTCTCACCATGAGTGACATGCTCAACATTAACTTGTATTCCCAGGTACATAATGCCTAAATTCTTTTGAACACACTGCTGGAAACAGGAATGCTAAAGGAGTTGTCATTCGACTGACTAATAATGCCATATCCATTATTATCTTCAAATGCCCCCTTTTAGAACTTTGCTGATCCCGTTGAATATTCTGGGTAGCTGAGTTTTCAAAACATATTCATTCTCAGTAGAGCTCTATGCTCTGTTGATTGGCTGCCTCCTTTCCTGATCACGCTGTGAACTTTAGTGGATGAAATTTTATACATAATCACGCTGTATTCTTTGCTGATTGAGCCATCTATTATCACTGTTTATATAGCTATTTCATTCTGCATTTGCCAGTCCAGTTTCAAGCTTGTTTTTCCCCCAATATATTATGCAAAATAAACTGAACAGGAATTACAGTATTTCCAACCTGCTGTGTCTTCAGAATCTAAGATAGCAAAATGCTTAGGTTTTCTTTCAAATAGTAGGATAAATGCTTCCCCAAAGATTGAAGCTGCTGGTTATGGAAAGCTTGTGCCACTTACTATATGCAAAATAGGAAGATTTACAAAGAAACTGATTGCATCTTTATTTGCTTTATCAAAGAATCTAAAACCATAGCTGAAACTATAGAAAATGCACTTTAGTGATCTTAAAACAAATGATATCCCCAACAGATTTGTCGACAGCTTAGCACATAAGCCCTGGCTGCTGAAGAAAAAGCATCTGGAATTTCTGCTGCTAGAATATGCACCTTAATAAGGAGAAGATTCAAAAGTTCAATTCCTGAATTGTAGAGCTTGGTCAGCGGAGTTTTGCAGCTGAACAAGTGTTGTCTGTGCAGCTGGTTTTGCCAAAAATAAATAAATAAGGGGAATGAATAAACCAGAGCTCAAAACTATGAATCTTCCCTAATAATAAAATATGCAAAAATGATAGTAAACTCTCTCCATTTATTAAATTAAATTATGCATCTCAATCATCAAAGTGTGCAACAACTGTACTCAAGAAGGGCAGCACTAAATCAGGGGAAGATACAGCCCAATCAGGAAAATTTAACAACTCCATCATTAAATTAGGCAGCACTATCAGAACTAAGGTAAATAAAAAGTAGATAAACTGTGCAGGCTGATCTTTTCTGGCCAGAAAACTAAGAGGGAGACTGAAAGCCACCATTTTATTATAAATAGGTCAGTCTTCACAGGAGGAAGACTTTTAGGAGATGCAAGTGATAATTGCTTTAATAAAGCCACTGGAGCTGAATCTATTATTTTAAGGTAAATACCTGGTACAACTATTGTCATGTGACTCTTCCTTTATAAGTTCCTTTGTACTCTGCTGAACAGTACTCCATAAAGACCCTACTCTAATAGGTAAACATGGAATTGAAGTTTGGTTTTTATTTGTTTAGTAGTCTTCTTCTTGCACCTTTCCCCAAATAACTTTCTTATTATTTGGTTCAGGGGGAAAAAGAAAAAAAGGTGGAAAAACCTTTGGACCTACAAAATTCAATGTAAAAACTGTCCACCAGTGATAAAGAAAAACTTATCCTCCATGCTCAAATGTTCTCTACCAGCCTTGCAACTGGAAGTTTGGAGTAGGTGTCAAAATTGCCTACAGGGGCTAAAAGGCATAAAGGGAAAGATCTGAATACAAAAAAAAAAAAAAAAAAAAAAAAAGGCAAGTGAACTGGTGATTCCTGGAAATGAATAAAAAATTGATATTGGTTAGAATGTGAGAAGAGATATTCCAGCAGGACTTGCTGATAATTTTTAGTGTCTAACCAGCCCTGTTGTAGGATAGTGTACCTGGATGTCTTGAGGGTCATTGGATATTACAAAGAGAAAATTATACCAATAGATAACACAGTATTTTAGCCCTTGTGTAATGCAAAAAAAAAAAACCAAAAAAAAAAAACCAAAAACAAAAACCCACACACACAAACACAAAAAAAAAAAAAAAAAAAAAAAAAAAAGAAAAAAAAAACACCAAAAAAACCCCCAAAAAAAAAAAAAAACCCCAATGCCTACAGACTGTATTGTCAATAAATATATCAGCCTTTAATATTCATTTCTAAGTTAAGTCTGACCTATTAATGATTGCTGCAAAGGGGATATGACTGCAGCAAAAGAGGCAGCCACTGCCCTGGACAGTCTGCATTCCACCAAAAAGATTAGATGATAGAAAAAGGAGATATGAAGTGTTCACATGGCTAAAGTGAGGGTATGTCAGCATCAAAGCTGCTGAATCACAGTGTCCTGACTTGATCACAAACTTCCATAGTTCTGTAGCCAGGACTTCCCAGACTGCCTTTCCCCATCCTGTGTCAATTATGAGCTGTCAGCCCTTTCTGATCAGCATCCTGTCCATTTGTGAGGCCTGGGAGCCTGGATGTTTACCCAGGGCCTTTGGTGGGTGCATATGAGTTTTCCTAGCCTGTGTCAACATGCCATTGCTATTATCTTTACCTGTATCAAGCAGACTAAAGGCAATCTGTTCTGAAATCGTGTCTCCATTTTGCTGGATAGACACATGCTTAGTCAAATCCTTAAGGAAAGCTGCCACTAATGCAGTGTATGAAGGAGCTGGAGTTACTGAGCATTACAGGTGTTTGTTTAACCTTGGCATACACGGGAAAACTGTAATGATTTGTTTTGTACCTGAAGGCCTAGAGAGGATTACGCTGCCTGTCTACTGTCTGTATGTGAGGTGTGTGAGCAAGGAAACTTAAAAGACACAGCCAATTTCTGTGCGTCATCAAGATCAAACATTTCCATTAAAATACTAACTTTTAAACACTAATATTAGTCTGAAATAATTATTGAAGGTTTCTCCCTGCGGCCATTATATCCTTAAGCGACACAAGGTTATTTCTGCTGTTAGTGTTCTGAGCATTATTTTTCCAGCTTTCTTCTCCAGCAATTCTTTTCAATAAATTCAGTGCACTTGAAAATCAGATACTAATTTAAAAAGCCCAAGAAGGAAGGTACTAGAGAACACTGAAACACGGACAAACATAAAAATGTGCTCAAACACACACACACACACACACAGACACACACACACACACACACACACAGAGGTAATAAATGCCCATACACACACAAGCAAGCAGGATGTCTCCTGAGGCTTTGTATTCTTGATGGTTCCATCACTTGACATATTTTACAAGTCATGGGGCCATGAGGAAAATCCATACACAGGTTAAATTCAGTTGCCACAAACTGGCAGATGTCTGAAGGAACTGTAGTTTCAGAAGATGACAAGGGTTTATGATACACAGGAGTTTAACAAGGGTCTGGATAGTAAAGCATCCTTTCAACACCTTTGTGCTTCCCACAGTAGATTACCATTCTGCTCCCACTAGGATCCATAGGAGGTGAAATAGCCAGCACCTCTGGGGCAGGGCTAGGTGCCCACAAGTTATTGATTCACCAAACACACAGGTATGTGCTTCAGAGCCTGCTACTTCAATAAGAACTCAGCTCTTATTGAAGCCAATGGCTCTGAAGCACATGCCTGCATGCTCTGCAGTGACAAAACCTGACACTGATTTGGACACAGACACGCAGACACCTTAAATTCAAAATCCCACAAAATATGGACACACACATTTTGTCACTTTATCATATCCTGAAAATCACACCATTAAGAAACAGAAGAGCTTCTCTATAATGTTGGATAATGGATGGAAAAGTAAAATATATATGATACGACACAGTTTTATATAAAATTATTCCTTAAGGAGCATTTGGACTTTACTTAATGGTGCAACCACTTGTAATAACGAGATTTGGAAATTTGTTTATCCATTCCCTTACTTATTGGAGGGTATTATTTAATTTCTGAAGTGTCACACTAGGGACACATAGGATTGGGAAGAATTTTCCCATTTTCTAGATGAGATAGGAGGGAAATTTTATGTGTACAGTTGGGGAAGGATACTTTAAAAAGTGTAAAATGTTTCATTAAACCGAAACTTACCCCAGCTGTTCATTTCATTTTTATACCTCACAGAAAGGAAGCTGCTGCTGATAGCTGTTCAAGGCATCTGGTGCCTTATTTGAGGTAGTTAGTTGTGAATGGACAATCATACATGTCCCTGTGTTGGGGAGACTTTGTAAACATCCTTCTAACTGGCTCTCAGCACTGGAAGCATCTGCAGACTTTTATAACCCTCAGCTCACTGCAGTGGCTTAGTCCTTTGTTACCATTAATGAACCATCAGAATGTCATTAGTGCCAGGAGAGAGAGTACAATTCATCTCTCAAAATACAGAGGTTTATGTATGAGGTGGCCAGTTCAGGACTCACTTACACTCACTGGGAAGAAGCACATTTAGATCATGTAGACATATAAATTGGTGCAGTAGATTCATATTTTTTTTATTTTAAATCAATGCAAAACTCCTCCATGACAGACACTTGAGAAGGAAAGGGTCAGAGTTAATGTTTCAATGAAATCTCTTTGAAAGGAATACAAACTCATTTTCTTTCCTTTCAGCTTCTTCTTCCTCCTATTCTTCCCCTATATGCGCCCTAACTCCCTATTATAAGGGAAAAATTCTTGTATTAAGAGAAGATGTGATGAACATTTTGAATGATAACTGTCTTGTTTATTACCTGATGGATCAGTTTATATACTGATATAACAGATACAAGCTCTACCATTGATTCAGGACTGAGAATTTTTTCTTGGAAAATTACTTAAGTTATGTTAAACCTTTTCAAATTGAAAAAAAATTAGTACTAATTTTTGAGTACTTAAGTTTGTGACTTAGTAATATTCTCTTAGCATAAAATGTGTAATTTTAATGTCTTCTGCATTCAGGTATTGTACATTTGGAAAGCCTGTTTTAAATCAGACACTGCTCTGAAGAATAATTTATTATCACAGTACTTCAGAAAATGCTTCTCAGAAATACAAAGTAATTTTTAAAGTGAATAATTTTTCATATAAAGTCTTATTTGACCATGTGTCTTCCACTATGCAAAAGTGTAATTACTTTATTTTTTCACGTGACTTAACTTCAAACTGTCATTTGAAAATATTACTTTTACAAAGTATGCATGCAATTTTTAAAAAATATCTTGTTAAGATGTTTCTTTGATGAGAATCTGCATGCAAAATTTATACTGTATGTTGCTATCATTATATATATAACTGGCCAAGTGCAAGGAAATGGAAAATGAAATTTTTTTTGATGGCAAGATGCATGTATATTTCCAGCTGTAAAGTATTTAATTATAATAATCTACACCTGTGCAATTGTATTGCTGAGTCAAATAAACAGTCTTGCAGTAATTGAAGATTAAACTTTCTATTTAATTTTCAATATCTGCATTATCTGTTCCATTTTCCCTATTATTAAATTTTTTTAGGACAGTCCCTATACAGGTCCTTTTTGCATAAGTACTTTACTCTGGTGTGTAAAGAATGACATGCATCATAAGATGCTAAGGACAGTATTTATTTCACTTACTGTTATTGTCTAAAAATTACATACTTGGTCCAAGGTAGATAACTGGACCCTTTTTATATTCAGTGGAGAGAAATGGGTACCTCAGAGACTGATTTGTCCTGTCTGCGTCAGACATCTGGCTTAAGTTGGGACAAATCACTACTTGGAGTTGTCTGTTTTCCTCTGCTGACTGCAGAGAGACCCTAGGTGATTATTTTCGGCCATTCACCTTTCAGACAGTGAAGGTTAGTTGAGATGAATCCTATCTCTAATTGTGGAAACCCAGATGGCAGGGAAGGAAAAAAAAAAAAAAAAGATGAAGCAAGAGAAACAAACCAACAACATCTGAAATATGTTTCTTGCATTTATTTGTGAAAGAGCGGGTGCACACTGGACTTAAATCCAGAACATGCTGTGTGCTTATTATGGAAAAGCCACAACAAAGAAATCCGTGTGGTTCATGTGTGTGGATGTGTGTAAAGGGATTAAGCAGTTTAACACATGTTTATGCTTCCAAAATATCTTTTGGATTGGACCCAAATTAAATTTACCCAAGCCCAAACACCTGTTTAAGGCTGTGATGACACTGCCATATGGTGGGTCAGTTGCTGCACACATGCAGACATGACCAGTTTTATTTGGTCAGCTCAAGTAATAACACCCCAGGCACCCTCCCTGGCCCTAGAGTGTGATTTTGGCACATGAGAACCATGAGATTCACATCTCTGCTTTCCCAAGGTATCTTGGGCTACCTGACTGTGGTACAGTAACATCTTGTTTTGTAGAGTTTCCTGAGGTCTGCCTTATGCTGCCACAAATTTTTGGCAACGCAGGGTGAAAAGGTGTCACCTTCCACAAATTCTTCCTCGCCTCTACCTTTACCTCCCTGCTTCACCAATATCAGCGTGGTGCTCAGTATAATCTCACCTGAATGTTCCTAAAACCTGAAAGGTAATAGTGAACACATACATGTCTTCAAAGCTTGGGTGTTTCCTTTGTACCATTTTTGGTCTTTTACCAAAGCACAAAGGAGACAGAATGTGATGTCACATGCCCACCCTGGATGGGTATGTCAGGTGCTGGTAGTGTGATTTGAAAAGAAAAAAAAAAAGAAAAAAAAAAGGAAAAAAATAGAATATCAAAGCAATTGACCTTTTTTAAAAAAAGAGTGGTTTCAGCAATGTTTTTAAGAAAAATACTATAATTAGAACTCTTGCTCCTCTTGGACCGTAATTAAATGCAAGCACAATTATAAAACTACTTAAAAAGAGGGGAAATGATTTAAAATCAGTTAATTCAGGATTTGGAGGTAATTTGCATTTTACAGAATCAAAAAGGCCCCAAAGACAACCTTAAGCCAAAGTATATTTTTGTTGGTGTTTTTTTTAAGCTCTAAAAAAGCTGGTTTTCAAAGACAAATTAAGCTGTAGTGAAATACATTTACAATACAGTGATTACATTGTTTTTTCCTGAAAAGTATGGATATCAGAGCTACCTAATAAAACTCCTTATGTTTTTGTGGTTTTCTTTGGTTTTTTCTTCTTTAAAAAAAAAACAAAAAAACCCCGATTTAATATAGATTTTAGACAAGTATTCACAGTATTCCACCTGTGAAATGCCTGAAGTTATGAACTGCTGTGAGTGGATCCAAATTAGTGTATAAAAGTCTTTCAGACTCTCTTGACACTCTTGTAGGTTCATTTGAAGTCACATTGATTGCAGTGTGTGATTGTGATACCAGAACAATGTGCACTGACAGCATTTTAATAGTTTTTTTCTGTGTTAATTTTAATAGTAAACCATGAGTTCCTTTAAAGTCAAAACCAGATTTACCACTGACTGTTTCAAGGCTGCCACTGACAGCCTTCAGTCATTCAAGTGAACAGTTGCCTGTCTGAGTTTAGGATTCTCTTACTTCTCAATTTAGGGTTCTCTTTCTTTCACCAAAAGGTGAAAATCCTCGTGGTTTTTTTCTGCTTTGCTGATCATCAGACAATTTGGACATCATTCATGGGGGTTCAACGTGAGATTTCCATCTGTGCTGGTGACCAATGATTCTTTGCAGTCAATGGAAAGAAAGAGAAACTATTTGGTCACAGGCCATCTCATACCCTAAAATTGCTTATTTCTCTACTAGACGGCACAAAACTTTAAAACAATTGGATTAGTGTTTATCAGATTTAGATAACTATAATGATACTCAGTGAGTCCTACCTCTTCTATTGTCTCACTCAGTACACCCATGGTGACAAGTCTCTTTTCCCAGCCTTGCTTGCTCTGTGCCAGTCATCAAAATTGATTGAAACTTGCTCAGATTTTTTTTTTTTTATTTTGGTGCATGTACAGTTTGGATAAATGAGCCATATGGTGCAAGAAAGCTGTGGTTCTAGTGGGTTGGTTTGGACTCAGTTTGACTCCATAGGCCTTTACTAAAAGGTTGAGAACTCAAAATAAATATCCACTGTGGACAGTTACTAGAAAATCATAAATCAGCTCCTTGATGAGATATTTTCTTTATCTATAATGTCTAATAAAGTGAACAAAAGAAATCTGTGTAAGGAAAACAGGTGTTTAGAACCTGCTGGCCACAGCATAGACACTTCAGGAGCATTCTCTTTGGGTCAGCTATAGTCTGAACCCACAGACTGCAGGAGTGGTGCCTCTGGAGGTCTCATGGAATATCCTCTGATTGAATTTATTCCAAAAGGAATAGTTGCCAAGCTCTAAGACTGCTACAGAAGCCAAATCAATGCATGGTAAATAAAGACAATTGGGAAATTTGTTTTGGAAGCACACTTCTTGCCCAAAGAAAAAGTCTGATATTAATAAGTGTGATTAGGGCTTATTACTATACAAGCTGTGTACACTTACCTGCACTCAAGACATTTTATAAGGTAACAATGTAAAGGCAATAACTTTATTGGTGAAATACATTATTAATAATTTCTCTAATCATAAGAATGAGTGTATTAACGTGATATCAAATGTTTGCCCATTGAAGTTACTATATTTTCAGGAAGAAAATCCTTTTTGTTAAGATATCTGATTACATGTTTGAATTATTGACCTTTTTTCTGGAACACTTTTTTATTTTTTTAAAGATGCTCATTAAGATCTTTTGTCTAGAAAACAAGTGTGTTTTCCTATGCCATAGAGCAACCAAATTCTAATTGCTGGCTTCATTATACAGAAAAGTAGAAGTGTAACAATCAAGAGCCTTATTACACATACATAATTGAGTTTCATTGCAACTTATGAAAACATAAACTATCTTAAACACACTTGCAGAAAATGTTACATCATCAAATCAACACTTTTATTATACAAAAGTAATTGTGTTTAAAGACGCCAAACATATGTTACATATACAAGAGAAAAACACAACAAACAGAATTCTAATACAACTCCAAATCTTTTAGCAATTCCCAGATCTTCAAGAGTTGTTTATGTTCTGCCTTTTAAATTAATATCCCACAAAAAGAAGGTAGTGGAACTCTCACCAATGAAACAGAACTCAGTTGTTTTTGGACAAAGGCCTTTGAACACAGTGTCATTTGACACAACACATAGGATTCATTCAGGGGTTTGCAAGGTAGACATTTGCAACTGAGTTTATTGTTTAACCTCACTGACTATGTTAGTACCTGAAGATAAACTTTTAGTAAATGTGTTCCATGTCATGCCTACTTCTTTCCTTGCAGTCAAATGTAGATATCTGCACTGCATGTCTCAAGCTAAATGACATCAATCCACATTTTATCACTCTTCAACATGGATTATTAATATTTTTGACCTGAGACATTCTGCCCACATCAGAGGAGAACTTTTGTTGCTGGACTTTCTTATAAAGAGCAGGCATTTAGTGTGTTTTGGGATGTTGTTAGCACATCTTCTAGTATTTGTTTTTGATATCCTCTTTTCTGCCAGGACAGGGTTAACTTTTTGCAATAACTAGGAGGGGATGATGTGGCCAGGACACCGGTATAATTTGACACCTCCTCTTGTCATTGCCAAGAAGGAGGAGTGGGATGGTACTCTCACTTCCCAGAAGAGTGGAGTTCCCTCTACTCAGGAGGAATTGGTGCAGGGAAGAGCCAATTAGCATTTGCTGATTGTCATGTAAGGACTTTTTGCGTAAACCACTTCTTTGTCTTACACCTTTTGTTATTAATATTGTTCCTGTTACTGCTTGTTGTCTTATCTCCTTGCTGTTATGGTAAGTTCTTCTAATGTTTGACCACAATCTTTGCCCTTTCTGCTTCCACTTGGAGGAGGAGAGGGAGTGAATGGCAGCAGATTTTAGTTGGTGTTTAAATTGGAAAGCACCATTGCTAAACCATGACAGCCTACACTGACACCCCACGTAGGGCACAAAACGTTGTAACAGCAACAGATCTGCCCAGAGCAGAAGAAAATTTGATCTCAGCATTTCTGTGTTACACTGGTCACAGTGTTGTTTGTTCTTTTCATGTGGGTGAGGTACCTAAACCTGGGTATACTTCCATATGTGCAATATGTGCTCCTGAGATGACCTTTGTGAGAGCAGGAAGAGGGATCAGGTTTTTTTTTGTTGAAATAGCAGCTTATGGCATAACAAAACCACATGCAATGAGGATTATGTGGGGTGTATATTCAGTGCTGCTCTCCTGCCCTTACCTCGGGAGTCCATTAATAATCATACCAAACCTGTGGGTAAACAGGGAAGGATAACTTTCCCCAGTTGTTCACCCCCTTTTCCTCCTTCAGGCCTGTAACCAGAGCTTTTGCAGTTTGAAATTTCCCCTGGATATTAAGGAAAATGTGTTCTTATAGCTGCCAGGTCTTCACAATACAGCCCACATCACATTCAGAGCTCCAAAAAAGATCTTTAGGAGGGTCTTTCAGAGATCTGCTCAATTTGCCAGCTAAGATGGTAGCCTTCAAGCACACCTTGTCCACTTCAAGTCTCAGCATAGAACATAGTGTCTGATCATTTATCACAGAATCCCATGGTGGGCCTTGTAAATATAAACATATCTCTTGAGTCCAAATTTGCTCTTTGAGTACTCTTCTGGAATTAGTGAGTGAAACAGGTAGGAAGTCTTTTTCATTTTTCATCTTGCTAGGGTGTTTTTTGATGACAGCAATGTGATTTGCATGGGATGAGCCTTCAGGTGTGAGATAGGCCCAGATAATTCAGAAGGGAACAGTGTAAAGCCCCAGGCAAATGTACATCATGCTATAGACCAGAGGAGTCAGATACCTGAGTTTCAGTGGGTTTCAGTATTTTCTCCACCTTAAGCATATACTGGAATATATGTATGTAATATGTTATTGTTGAAACACAAGTCGTTATGCTTGGAAATCTCTAATGCCATTTAATTGAACCATTGTCTTCTTTTCCACTGTCCTACACCTTCATTTTTCAATTAACCTAATTTTATTCCAAAATTTTCAATTATCTGTTTAGGAAAAATTTATAAATCTGTATTTAATATTTAGATCTCACGAATTACTCTAATTATTACCAGTGATACTTACTACTAATGTAAGCACTATGTTAAGTTTCTAAGTTTGTTTGAGATGTTGCTGTGTTTTGAATAAACACATGGAAAGAGTCAACTCTCTGAAAGGAGAGATTAGACTCTGCATAGGATATCATCAACTGCGATGGATGAACTTAGGCAACTGTTCATACTACATCCATAGCATTGAAGAAATTTCCTGGTTCCTATTTCAGAGCCTTATCAGAGAGACTGCAATTCTAATTCAATCTCATCTCAATTAATCTAATCATTGTGTAGTAAGTTCTAAATTACACTTTTTCCTGATCTTTGGCAATAAGTAATTAGCTCAGTGTAGGCATTTAACATTTTCTCCTGACCATTAATAAATACCAGTGCAGCTATTCACTCCAGTCAGCAGCACCTTGACTGTCTTCCCCTACAAATAAATAATGAGAGCAGGAAATAACATAAAGCTCTTTTTTTAATTATTATTTTCCTCGGGACTCGCAGTTTCTCCTTTGCCATATCCATCAACACTTTTGCTGGTTTTTGTAATGTGCCTTATTGTGACACCTTTGCTTGGTTCCACATGTTTAATACATCAGCTCCTCTAACATTGGAGCAGACTTTATAGAGATCTATTCGGCGACTGATATATGAGCACTATTAATTGTATATATTATATATGGTATATGAAGCGAGAGAGAGAAAGAGAGAATCTGATTACTCTAGGGCATCAGCTGCTTTCAACCAATAATAATTTAACATCTCTATTAACTACCTTTTGATGTTCTCTGTAGAGGGTACATACTGTTTTATATACAGGATGCATAATAAATTCCTATGAGATTATGCTGCAATTGAGTAGAAAGTCTATAATGCATAAGTGATGGAGCTGAAAAGCAGCTAGGAAGGATTTTCCTTTCAAAATAAGGTCACATATTTACATCTCATAGAGCAATATGATGGGTGCTGAAGAGAAAGAGGCACCAAGTTTCACTTTCTGGTGTGCTGAACCTTTCTGTGCATTCATTGCTGCTGGAAAATGAGGTGATACATGACAAGAGGAAGATGAAGAAGAAAAATCCTCAGCATTCTGAACCTCCAGCAAGGATTTGGTGTCACTTTCTTCAGAGTATAAAGAACCAAGGATGAAATTAATGTCAGCTGTCATTAGCTAAATGGGGAATCTCTTCTCAAGTAGGCTGGCACTTTCAGTCAGCTTTTTTGGGTGGCATTGTTGAACACTTAGAGGTTCTCACCTGGGCTGCAGGTGATGCCAGAGCAAGCCAAGAGGACTAGCAGACACTGGATGCACGCCTCTAACCAGACATAGTTTGGCACTGGGTTATACAGCTCACTGCCTGAAAGAAAGATATTCAAGTCCTAGCTCTAGCTCTGATCCTCTGAGAATCCTGAATACATATTTTAAGTCATTGTGGCAAAGAGACTTTTTAAAAAGTAGTGTGTCTGCCTCAGAGAACAGGGAGCTGTATTCTCTATACTGGTTCAACATCACCTTGAATATTGTGTGCAGTTTTGCTCACTGCAACATAAGAAATACACTAAACTATTAGAAAACCTTCAAAGGAGGAAAAGAAGATGGTGAAGAGCTTTGAGGAGCTCTGAGGGCACTTGGTCTGTTAAACCTGGAGAAGAGGAGAGTAAGGGGAGATCTCATTGCAGTTACAACTTCCTTGTGAGAGACAGAGGACAGGCAGGCACTGATTTCTTCTCTTTGGTGACCCATGACAGGACCCAAGAAAATGGACTAAAATTGTGTTAGGGGAGGTTTAGGTCAATATCAGAAAAAAGTCCTTCACCCAGAGGATGGTTGGGCACTGGAGCAAGTTCCTCCAGTGCAGTGGTCACAACACCAAGCCTAGCAGAGTTCAAGAAGCATTTGGACACTGCTCACAGGAATAGGGTGTGTCCTCTGCAGGGCCAGAAGTTGAATTTGATGATCCTTGTGGGTCCCTTCCAATGCAGCTTATTCTACAATTCTGTGACATGGCAGAGCATGGACTTGAGATGAATTTTATCAACTCCAGAAATGTGGTGCACTGAATCATATATTCAGTGGGGGGCTGTCACTCACTCTCGTAGATCCAATCCAGCCTGAAGTTCTGCTAAAGTCATATGTTTTCATAGTAAGTTTTGATTTGTGAAAAATAGTGTTTTCTACCTCAGAGGAATGGCCAAAAAAACCCCCCAGTTTTTAGATGACTAATTTTTCACTGGAGGTCTTTACTTGCCTTCTGTCAATTTAAAAACAATCTTATTTAGCCATTTGCATTGCCTAAATTTGGAAATGCGGTCACAACGTATTTGTTTTTCTAAAGTAGCTTCATATTAAACAGCAAATACTCTGATATTCTTAGCTATACATATAAATAAAAATGTTATTTAACTTTATTAATAGAGTAGTGAAATTTGTCCATTCAAAGACTCAGAGAATTGTTAGCTTTAAAACACTGTTTTCTGAAAATATCAGTTTGTCATGAACAGAGTCATCCATAAGAAAGGATGAATTCCAAACACAGAAGCATCAGCCTGAAATCCCAGATTGTGAAAAGTACGTAATGGCTAAATCATTATATGCTGACTTCAAAGCAAAAAACCCAAACAATGAAACAAAAACCAAAACAAAACAAAAATCCCAAGCTGGGGCAGATGGTTTAAATGATTTTCTTTTCTGGAAGTAACTTAATGCATTAGAATGTATCTTAGAAAATAATTGCAGCCACACAATCAATTTTTGGAGCATCAGTTTTTTTTAAATTATGTGTCTCTTATCTGGGATAAGATTACCTCTTTGTAAATTCATAACTGGCATTTATTAAAAAATAAATAAATTCTGTCTCGATCTCACCTGGATCTCAATCTCACATCCTGCATTTGTATCTATTGTCTGTGTTTACCAAACAAACCACTTATGAGTCTGTGCCTGTTTGTGCTCACAGTGAGGCATACAAATACAGCATGGATACAATTCCTGCATGTTTGGCAGAGGGAAAGAGGGACCACACTTTTCATCTTTGTATTGTACACTTTGCTGATGAGAAGTCAGCCCCATTGTACACTTTTCTTATGAGGAGTGTATAAATTCTATAGATTTTGTACTTGGATAAACTGTCTTTTTTTCCTTATCTTTACTCTAAAACTTCCGACTTTGAGTCAGTTTTATTTCTGCTCCTCATGCTTCAACTTCCCTGTTTTTTAAAGGAACAAATGTCAGTGTAATTTGCAAATGGAGTTTGATAAAGGCTAGAAGATGTAGAAGTGCATGTGTTGCTAAAATACAGCTTGGGGGCTGTCCTAGTTGTCACATGTTCCTTATATGAGTTGCTGGAGAATAATTACAAACTCATGCTTCACATCACGAGTGAGATTTTTGTGATTATTTGGAGAAAAAGAAGAACATGCACAATTCTTTGAAGTGTTTTCCTGTGCAGGTAAACACTTTTTTTCCTTCTCTTTTTCTTCTGGAATAGTTCCTGCATCTTCTACTCCCCAAAACATCTTTCTGTGGAAGAAAATATGCCTCTTTTTCATGGCTGTATCTTGCTGCATTCAGTGACTTTTTCGTTTCCTTTCTTTTGGGTACTTGCAGCTAAATCTATCTCACTTCAGCTTCTCTTATGCCTGTAAAATTGTGTCACTCTTTGCTAGTATGGATGCTGCCTACTCTTTACCACTTTCTGCTGTAATGTTACAACTCTGCTATCCCTGTTATCCTTTCAGGTCTTAGGTTACACCATCACTGCTCTTGCTCTCTACCTTCGGGACTTTTTTTCTAGTGTGTGCTTCAATTGATGGTCTCTCTCCTACTGCTGCTGCTTTCTTTTCTGTTTCAGAATGAGAAGTGAATCTCACCTGAGCAAGGAAGGTTTCTCCTGCACTCCAGGGGATGCTGCTTAGTAACTGACATTTTCCCTCCTAAGGTTTGTCACTGTGATTGCTTGTACTGGTTTTGCTTCAGCATGAGTAAACACACCGTAGGAACACACCTTTTACCTTCTATGACCTCCTCTGCCTATTGCACCATATTCAGGATAAGGAAAGCTCACAGTTTTCATGCTGCCTCTGTGTTATGTTTAGATGATTACAGTGGCTGACCATTCCTCCATTTGGAGAGATCCAAAGGACCATTGCTTTGAAAGAGCTCAGAGCAATCAGGTATCATTTCACTTCTTTGAAACTGGGTGGAGAGACAACCTGTTGTGTTAAACTGGAATCTGCTCTGATTTATACAGGAGAGCCCCCATTTTCTCAAGCAAAATATTCTTCAAAGCTACAAATTAATATGAGGAATGAGGAGCTGTTTACTAAAATGATTCTGTAAAATGACTGGGAATTTACTTTGAGGCCTGAGGATATTCCCTCTAATCATGTGTGAAATTCAGAGAGTGGGCTCATGGCTTATGTTTTGCTTTAGATGACAGCTTTCATGTTAAGCTAGCTCAGTTCTTCTCAACCTGTGATCCATGAAGTATTAGAAATCAAGACATAATCCAGGGAATGATTGCAGGAAATCTTTGTAGTTTCTAATTTACTTTGCCTATTTAGAAGGTCAAATCTCCAAGTCAGATATCTTCATTTCTTATCTGCATGATGACTTGCTTGAAGGATATGGAACTTTCTACTGAGACAAGTCAGATTCATCTACCTTGCTAAATTTATGTCTGAGAGATCCCTGATAGAGCTGGGACCAAAGTGGTCAGTCTATAAAGCACACTGTGATTAGCTTGGCTGACACACTGGATGGATATGTGTAGACAGTTTCCATTTTGGCATTTACTTACTCTGAGCTAATCTCTCCAGAACATCTGAAACACTGCTCAAATACCAAGAGTGAAGTAATAGATGGTGATTGATAGTTTTCACTTTGCTTGCACGGTACATCCAGCTCCCCTCATTCACTGCCCATTTAGGTAAGTTGCCTTTCACATTTTAACAATTCAGCAGAGACTAAGGTTGAACTCACACCATTACCAAGCTTGCAACAAAAAATATCTTTGTTCTGAATTGTCAGAGGTTCTTTTCTATCTACAATTTCTTCCTCACAATATCAGAAATGAGTTCAAATCTGTCAGCCTTGTTTTATTTTGAAAGTAAACTTAAGAGGCCTAAGGAATTTTAGAAGAGCATGTGAAATGGTATGAGAGAGAAAAGCTATAGCAAATTTGAACAGAGGCCATACAGGGAACTGTTTAGACATTTGGACCGCCTCAGTAAGGTATTCATGATCTCTTGGAAATAAGAGAGAGAAAGGGAAATGCTTTAGTCAGATTAGGATATTCAAGACATTACCCACATCTGAGACTGGCAGAATAAGGGGTAGAACTGCACATGTTTATATGTAGCAAAGAAGCCTGATGAAAAAGAAAAAGAAAGGAAGAAAACCTCACAACACTGATCATGGGCAAATTTGTAATAATTCTGACACTGTTAGTGATTATTGCCATGAAGTCTCTTTGAATGGCTGCATACCTTAAAAGAGAATTAGCACTGGTAAGGTAAGCCCTTCTGACAAGTGTTTTTGAAGAAAAATTATAAACATAATAATAAACTACTAATATGTTAGTTAGAACTGCTTTTTCAGTCTTACCATGCATCTCAAATACACATATCTTGACAAGACTAAGCAAACCCACAAAAATCTCCTTTTTTTTTTTTTTTTTTTTTTTTTTTTTTTTTTTTTTTTTTTTTTCTTTTTGGAGGGCAGTGGTGTTATTACAGCTCTATGTATCTATGCCAGCCCAGTGGCTAAAAAGTCACATACAGAAAACACCTCATTCCTTCCTAAAGTCTGCTTCTTCAACCCCTTCCATCCCCAACAAGTCAGACTGGGCGTTTTCAGTGCAGTAATGAGAAAATGTTGGAAATCTTTCTCCTAATATTACCATTGGTATGAGCCAAATCTGTAAAGAACTATTTAAATAGGCAGTAAGCAAACTGAAAATGCAGCAGATAAGCAGTGTCTTCTGCAGATAGCCAAGTTTAAATCAAAGCAGGACCATGAGGCTGGACCATAGGATCATAGAATCCCAGAACATTTTGGGTTGGAAGGGGCCACAAGATCATCTAGTTCCAAACCTTCTGCCATGGGCAGGGACACCTTGCACTAGACCAGGTTGTTGAGAGCCCCTTCCAGCCTGGCATGGAGTCATTCCTTCCAGGAATGGGGCACCTACAGCTTCTCTGGGCAACCTGTACCAGTGCCTCACCACCCTCATAGTAAAGAATTTCTTCATAATATCTAACCTAAACATTCTCTCCATAGAGGAGTTTTGTTTCCTTACAGAACAACTCATTTGTCTTCCTCTTGTGTACTCTTGTTTCTGAAGAAATGGGGAGAACTTCATGCAAATAATTTCTCCATTGCTTTATACTTTTTTGCTCATAGACCTTGATACAACTGAGCTCAGGATTCAGCAGAGGTCTCCAGCTTGTGTAAGTCTACAAAAGACAGCACTGGTGCAGAAATTCTATCTGAAACTACTGAAACACTGCTTGAAAGTGTCTATTCTCCCTAAGTGATTGGTATTTTTTTGCTACCAAACACAAGAGGCACATTTACTTCCCTCCCCTCCTCCCCAGGGAGCTCGTTTCTATTTAAAATATTATCTGGATTAACAACTCCCCCCTGCCACACACATAACCAACTTCCCCCATGCCTTTATGACAGCTTTGCTCCCAGGTTTCACCTTTAAATGCTTACTTGCAGCAAAGCTTCTGAATGACCTGTGAACCATACAGAAAGTCTCTGAAGCCCTGGGGCAAAAGGGTTAACTACAGATGACAAAGTGCAACCACCACTGCTATAACTAACCCTTCATGCCATTTTTTCTAATAGGCTTTTGCACTTTCAAATTGCTCCAGTCTCAACCTGAAAAAAAACAGCTACTGATCCTGGGGCAAGAGCAAGTCAAAAATAAATGACAACTTGATTTAGCTGGGATGACCTGTCACAAACAGACTGGTGATTTGTTGCTTTCTGCAGTTGTTTAGTATACTGTAGCCCAGCCAGGTACAGTCATTTGTATGGGAATGGCTGGCAGCATTTGCTTCCCTTTCTGATGAGGTTCTTCAGAAAGGTTTCTGAGTTTGCAATCTGTATTTATAGCATCCACTGCACTGCTGCTAGCGCTGGCTTTTCCACCTGGCAAGAGCTCTGTGCTACAGGTTTTGAAACATGAAGCCCTTTATGGCATTCCTTCACTCCGAGCATAGCAGTGCACCCATTTCCATCTCCTTACTAGCAATTCTCACTAAAAGAGTTTGTTTGTGCCCCATGCAAATCCAGTTTTCTTCTGCTCCACTTATTTGCCCCACACACCCTCAGGCCAAAGAAACAGGGAGATAAGAGGATTGGACCGAAGCACTATTCAGCTTGGCCAGTGTATTGTCTCTGTGAGTGACCAAATACATTCACTCTCCCAGCTTGTATAAAACTATTTAAAAGTCTCCTAATCTCCAACATTTTGAGAGAATTTCTTATTCACATATGAGGCCTTTAATTAAAAGATTTTATTGAATATTTTTTATCATCAGCTGAGCCTTTCAGTCTGTGCTATCTTTTTTGCCTTTGTACCAGCTTTCAGTGAGGTGACCCAGGGGCTCATCGGATGTGTTTAAAGGACACAGCCTGCTAACATGCCCAAGTCTTGCCACCTATCTGTCACTCATCACTTCACCCTCATGTTAATGTGATGTTGGCTCCCCTTTTCTTAAACAGTTTGGAATGGAGGCAAAAAAAAAAAAAAAAAAGGGATCCTTGTAGTTTCAATAAATGTCTAAGTACACAAGTCTTGCATTAAAAATATTTGTCATTCCAAGGCATAATATCTTTCATCATCTCAAAATTTATTAGCTAGTCTTCCCATTTTCCTATCATCATTCACCACCTCAAAATTTATTATCTAGCCCTCCCATTTCCCTATTTATTAGTCTCAATGGTTTCTGCTTATACTCATCTCCTCATTCTTAATGAGGCTCATACTTAAGGTATAACTTTCTATTTCAGTAGAAAAGAGGAGAATCTTTGAATTTACAAGTGGGAAACTTTGAGGTTTGAGTTGCAACTAAAATGGGCTGAACTACCTTTAACTTTTTGACTGACCCTTATAAATCCCACTAATCTTTAACATGAATGGTGATTTTGATACGAATCCCTGATGTTTTTCTGTGTTTATGTCTAAGTGGCAGACATAAATGAGAATATTACATGCAGCTTTAATGTTAAATCTCTAACATTTAGAAAATACCTGTGGTATGCAGGCTTTTAAATTAAAGGTCTTGACTGTCTAAAGAAAACCATGATGAAACCATGCTTGCATCATTAACTGGAGGCCTCCCAGGTGCAATTTCTTTACTTTGTTGTTTAGTGTAAAAATGCCCCAAGCCCATTTTTCTTGCTTTGATTATTTTCCACTGACATTCACAAATATGTGGAAGAAGTGTAATAGGTAAACATGGCCAGAAACAAGGGCTTGTAGTATATTTAAATGTTACATAATTTTCTTAAATTGTAACATCTGCATCAGGGACAGTTTCTAAATTCCCTTTATAATAATTCCTGGGGCACTGCACCCTTAACCCGTGACTATAGTTTCTATTCATTACTATGCTACAAATACTAATTTGTAACAAGAGAAAATAGTATATTTGTAGGCAGGAGACAAATATAACTAACAGCAGAATTGTGCAATGCCAAAATGGCATTAGGAACCAGTCATCTGAAAAATAAATCTGTTTGAAGAGATCATATTATGATGCTGTGACTTTACTGATTAGAAATTCTATAGGCCAGAAACATAATTTTGTTCAAGCTACCAATAATAATTAGTGATATAGAAGTGTAATTATTTGTTGCTCTTTCCTTCAGAAATTCCATTTCAATCATTCAGAAAGTCTTTGTTTATTTTTTGCTAACTAGCGTAAAAACCCCAATTTATACCATGAAATTAAAAAGTGGTTTTGGTAGGAGCTGCCTTCATGCTGCAACTCATATCAAGGAGGGGAAAAGAAAGAAAGAACATAGTGCTGCTGTTTGTTAATTAATAATAAAGCAACCAAGCATTGCTGAACACTAAACTCACTCCACTACAGCTGAGATGTAAGTCTCCTTTTTTTCCTACTATCTATATTTCAGTCACTTCTAAAAGCCCATGACTGGTTTCAGGGTGGCATTGTGCAGATACAGAATTGATGCATGTCCTTGAAGAATGCCAGTCTGAATATAATCAACCAGAGAGAGAGCTCAGCTAATGAAGCAGCTTGTCCATTAACACACAAAAATAAAAGTAAGGAAATAAATCCGTCTCCTTTCTTTTAGTGTAGTATGCAAGTTAGTGGATCCCATGCCTGCCACTTATGTAAAAATCTGAATTAATTTATTTTTATTTATATAATTCCTCCATTTCTCAAATCTTGTCAGTTGTCTTAGAATTAACAATTAAATTTGTAAAGGAATCCACAACTTTATTATTGATTTAGTTTTTTTTTCTAAGCCCCTTACTCTTAGTAATACTCAGTTTTTCAAAATACTCTGGTTTTAATATTGAGAAAATATTAAAACCATCTGAAGCCAACAGTATAGATTAGCAGAACTACAGGCAGTATATGACCTGCTTGGTTTTAGTCATAATAATGTAAAATAAAGTGACTGATATTCAAGATGGGGAAATCTCTCAGAACTGAGACATGGGTTGCAAAATGTCTATAGGCTATCATCAGAAAGCATGTTAAAAGACAAACCATCTTTTTCCTCCTGTTCAATAAGATAATCTCATACTAGCAACTCTTATATATCTTTAAAGGTTACTAGACATTTTGATTAAGATAGCTGAAAATTAAAACAAACAGACAAACACTTTCTTTTTTCATGCTAAGATTTTTTTTTACCATTTTTTGTGTTGAAATTATGTTTTTTGACAGTGAACCTCTGTTCTCTCTGTGGTTCACACAGGTAGATATTCTGAAAACTTCCTTGAAATGTAATTATCAAATATACATAAATGAGGTAAGATTTTTTTCTTTCATAATAAATTGGCCATTTCTGAGTAATATTCAAGGAAAAGCTTAAATTTTGAATCCAATCAGTTTTCTTTGTCATTAATTATCCATAATCACTCACTTCACAAAACTCATGAAGCTGTAGCATATGTATTTTAAGCCTGCTAATTGTGTTACACCCTTCTTTAATTAACCCTCAGGATTTTATTTAAGATATTAAGAGGGTTTTTTGCTCTGGTTGATTTAATTTCTCTCTTCGTCTGAAAACCTCATACTTCTTTGCTGGATTCCCTGGGTTTTCTGACTATTTTTGGAAATTCTTTTTGATTTGATCAACCCTTTTCCAAACCTCTGATTTTTTTTTCAATGCCCTGAAACAAAATTTTTTTCCCCCCCAGGAAAACAAAAATCTGAAAAAGAAACAAATATCTCTAATGAAAAATTGAAATAATTCTTATTCCTCTATTCTTTTAGTACAAGGTTTCAGCTACATCTGGACTTTTTTCTAAATTTCAGTTTTGCTGGAGATCAGCTCTTATTGAAACAGTAAAGATGTCTTTATTTATTTATAAGATCCTACTCTGAGGGGGGTTTTACCATCAAATATTTGCACATACCTATAT
Source organism: Geothlypis trichas (assembly GCA_009764595.1). Lineage (NCBI taxonomy): Eukaryota > Metazoa > Chordata > Aves > Passeriformes > Parulidae > Geothlypis > Geothlypis trichas. The sequence continues at coordinate 6,104,552 of CM019933.1, read as the reverse complement.
TTTAACCTTTTTGAAATATAATATTTCTGAAAAAAACCTCCAAAAGGTAAGCAAAAAGCCCCACCTGGATGCTTTTCTTACTTTATTTTAGGTGGTCAAATAAAAAGAAGAGTTGCCATTGTTTCCTGTTCTCATCAAACTGGAAAAAAATACCCACTGGCTGTAGGTGCCTCAAATTTCACATGTGTTTAGTGAGCCTGTGGAGCAGCTTTCCCTCTTCCATTGACTCCAGAGAAAACTTAACCTGATGAAGTTCCTAATTTAGAACCTCCTAATTTGACACCTCTTTAAATATCTCTAAATAGGCATCATAATTCTTTGTCAGTTCTGTGACTGGCTTAAACTCCCTGTTTTAATAATCTGGACACAGCTCAAGAAAGATTTATTCCAAGCCAGAACTGCACTGATTAATTTATTTCTGAGTCTGTGTTGGGATTGGCCAAATACTTGAGATACACTTATTAGTTTCTGTTTTCTTCTTTTTGGTTCTGGTTACCAAGCACTCTAACTTTTTCTATTTACTAAAGAGATATTCACATTTTCATGTGGTTTTGCTTTTCACCTAACACCTACAAATCTGGATATAAATTTTGGACATACTTCTAATAGTTTATGGACTACAGAAAAAAAAATGTTTGGCAACTAACTTAGCTTCATAACATATAATTGAAAGTACAGATGCTGAATATCCCAGTGCCAAATATCATTTGACTTAACCAGACAAGCAATCTGGCAGAGAATGAAGTGACACATGACCAGAGCTGTGATTTATAAACCTCATGTTCTACCACGACTTTGTAATTTTTTAAGACAATATGAGAACAGAGTTTTGGGTTGGGTTTTTGTTTGTTTGTTTGCTTTCTGTCTGTGTATATTTTATATATTTACCTATCTTTCTCTAGGTAAATGTGAACTGACTGTTATGGCTAGAACAAAATTTGAAACTTCTAGATAAACAAAACATTTATTACTTTTGCTTAGAAAAAACAATTTAAAAAAAATAAAAATTGATCCACTGACCACAGATGTTTTAAATCTGCCTATAAAATACTCTAACAAAAAGAAAAGAAATATTTTTGAATAGTATAATGTAACAGAAGAAATTATTTTGAAAAATGGACTAATTTCAAAGTGAGACATCATAAATGTACAGATTTTATTATAAAGTGTAATTACATTTGGTATCAGTGAACAGGATTTGTTAGCTCAGATATCCTCTCTTACATCTGTATTCTCTTGTTATTCACTCAATGCTTTAAACAAAGCTCTTTTTACCAGAGATCATAAGCAGGAAATTGAAGAAAGTCCACCTATTTGGACCATCTGCATATATAATAATTTCTGGCTATTTATCATGATTTTAGTATGCCTGATTCTCTACTGTCTTGAGCCACCTGTCACACATTTTTGTGAATCAAACTTTATGGCAGGTATTAACTATTTGCATTCAGGATGCTACCATTTTACTGCCGCATTTTCCAGGCAGAACTCAGTATTGAATCAGATCCAAAAATGTTTTAGATTACAGGATTCCTGGACACATTGAACTATAGTACAGTTATGGACAGAATTTTGTATATGGATCATTTTTTCTTAGAATTCTGTTTCAGCTGATTTCATAAAAAGTTTATACCTAGCAACAAAGTGAGACCAAAAACTTATTGAGGAAAACTTAGTGAGGTCCCCACAAGAAAATGTTTGTTTTACAAAACACCAAAGGAAATTGTACAAGAAATGTGAGATAAGGAAATAATTAATTATGACCAACAATACATATTGATTCATTTTGCTGAACAAAATGTAGAATCAAAATGTATTAAAACCAGTAATGTGCATTTTACTCCTTGTTTGTGCAGAGGCACCTTAACTAAAATGAGTAGTCAGGAAAAGTGAAAAAATACTTTCTTTCTTTCTTTCTTTCTTTCTTTCTTCTTCTTTTTTCTTTCTTCTTTTCTTTCTTTTCTTTCTTCTTTCTTTCTTTCTTTCTTTCTTCTTCTTTCTTTCTTTCTTTTCTTTCTTCTCTTTCTTTTTTTTCTTTCTTTTTCGTTTCTTTTTCTCTCTCTTTTCTGCGCTCTCATTTCTCTCTTCTCTCTTTCTCTCTTTCTCTCTTTCTTCTCCCTTCTCTCCTTCTTCTCTTCTTTCTTTCTTTCTTTTTTTTCTTTTCTCTTTTTATCTCTTTTTCTCTCTTTCTCACTTTTTCTCTCTCTTTCTTTCTTTCACACTCTCTCTTTCTCTCTCCTTCTCTCTCTGCCTCCTCTCCTTTTTTTCTTTCTTCACTCTTTCTTCTTTTTTTTTTTTTTTTTTTTTTTTTGTATTTTGGGGTTTTTTTAAAGTTTTTCACCTTTTTCTCTTTTATCCTTTCTTTCTTTTTTTTCTTTTCCTCTTGAAAAGTAGGGAGACAAATTGTAGTTATTGAACTCCTGGGCCATAAACTCAGTTATTTTTATCATTCTGCCTCCATTATCTTACTCTACACCTTTATGGAGATGCAAAAATTGCTCTGCTATCTCTGGACATTGCAAGGTCAACCTGCCTTTCACTTCAGTGGACTCCTTAAAGTGCTATTGTCAACTCAGAAGGCTGAGTCAGACGGGCTGAGTGCAGGTGGTGGCTCTACAGGAGAGAATAAATGCCTTTCCCCATTCCCCTCCCACCCTTCAGCGTGTTCCACAATGAACCCGAGGAGCCACAAGAGCAAGCCATGGACTGGTAAATTGGCAGAGCTCAGAGATCAGCCAGTCAGTCAATCTTAGCAGCAATTCATTCTTGGATTTGTGGATGCTGTGCAAAAGGATGCTTAGAAAAATCTAGGATAGGGTAGTTATTAAAGGAGATTAAAGGGTATTATGGAGTGCTTCAGCAAGTTATAATTAAAAAAAAAAAAAAAAAGAAAAAAGAAGACGGAGCAAAAGAGAGTGAGCGAGAGGGAGAGTAGGCTAATTTTTCCAGTCAGTGAAGTTTCAAGGATGAGAAGCCTAGTTTTGCTTTGTTACTGGCTTCAATATTAATTATACAGTACTTTTTCCACTTAACAAAGAGAATCAGCTCCTTCAGTCCAAATTCCCTGGCTAATTTCTTTAAGGTAATAGTGCGTACATAAGACTCAATGTTTATTGCCAGTTGGAGGTGCACCAATGTAGCACAGTTGCTGCAAATTCAGCCTCCTCTGAAAACAGAGTGGCTTATGACCCACAGATAGGCCATGTATGAATCCTTTCTTCCTAAATGGAAAAGATGATTCAGCATTGCCTTCAGTCATGCAAAGTGATCCTTCAGGGAAATATCTTTCTGTCTCTTCAACTGCAGACAGAATGAGATGAATTTCATGGTGCTACACAGAACACTAGGATACAAAATTTAATGGTAACATATGCCTTTAAAAAACAATTTGTATTTAAAATTATTTAGCACATTCACCCTCTATACAGCAGCTGATCACACTTATATAAGGTATTTCAGTCAAAGGGCATTCTTATAAAGTCAGTACTGAACACACATCCCAAAGAAAGCAAAAAAAAATAGAAACATTTCAAACTCCTAAGAAATTGAGTCATTTTAATTTTATTTTATGTTTAACCTTTTACATTTTATATTATTTTGTATTTTTTATTTTTATTTTTATTTTACCATTTTTTATAATTTATATTTATATTTATATTTTATATTTTGTATTTTATATTTTATTTTATTGTATATTTTGTAATTTACATTTTATCTTTTATATTTTTATCTTATATTTTATTTTGTATTTCATATTTTATTTTTTAAACTTGGTTCTATATTATATTTCCTTGGGTTTTGCTATTCTTAGTCAAGAATGCAAATGACAAGATCAAACTTCTGTTCAGCTGGGACCTGGGAGTGTTTAATTCCTCCAAGAAAGATATATTTTTCCAAAAGGCAAAATCCAGTCTTGAAGGAAGAGCCTTTTGGATTCTTCAAACTGGTTCTTCAGAGGTTGTTTCAGTTTCCAAATAGGTGATGAGCATGATCTGCTTTCAAGGTCCTTGGATTTCTGGGCTGTGCCTTAGGATCCCATTTCTTCTAAAAGTGAGGGCATTCTTTTCCCAGTGACTTTCTCAGCAGTGAAGCATTTTTCATATGCAAAGTCAAGAACTGGCACGCAGCAGATTAACGCTTGTTGACCACGCTGAAGCCTGGTAGCCGTGGCTATTTCTTCCCCTCACATTCAGACCACATTTAAAATTCAATTGATAGAATAAAAAAACCCAAAAATTAGTGTATCAAAGGACAAAATCTTCCAGCATGAGCCATATCTTTCACTTATAATGCCCAATTATTCTGTGTTGTGCTTTTTGCTTCCCGGAGCCGTGCTACATGGCACCCAACACAGCCAGGGCTTGTAAAGACCCGTTACGTCCTTAGATTCCAGACCTGCAAGGTCACTTCATCAAACCAAAGCTCATTAAAAAGAAGGAAGAAAGGTGATCTACCATTCTGACCTCGGACATTGTAGCTGAAAAAGCCCTTTGCCATTTATATTTCAACTTTCAATGAGTATATGACTCAGTACTGGAAGGATTTGTAGCTGACACTCAATAGAAGCTGCTCTCGAATTTTGACAAATCCCATCTTGAGCCGAGAAGAGAAACAGATATTGATCCTAAGTGTACCTAATTCATCTCTGCACTTGTAATCCCAAAAGAAAATGGCTTCTATAACCAGAGGGCGTTCAATATTTTTTCCATCTTGTAAAATAAACAGCAGTTATTTTGGTGTGTCTTCATGCGTTGGGAACAACACTGGAAGTAAACAAAGCACTGATTTTTTCCTTTCCTCTTTCTTGAGCAGAGTTACAAGAACTGCTGAGCCTTTTGATTAGACTAATTAAATTGTATCAAATAATTTAGACTGATGAAAGTGTGGAGGCCACAGCAGCGCTGTGAGATCTGTGTCTCTGAAAGGAAGCTCCATGCCCTTGTCAGAGAAAGGCATTTGGGCAGGGATCATATAATAAACTGCGAGGAAATTCATTTCACCCTGATGATCCAGCCTCAGTAGCAGTGTGGTGGCAATAGCACTAGAAGAGTTCTGAGTGATAATATGTGTAGAGAGATAAATGGCTGTGTTCTCTTGTCTGTTACATTTGTATAAATTTGGAGAAATTAGATTGATTTTTCCGTCACTGTTGAAGATAGAGCCTCAGGTCAGGACCTAACCCACAATTTTCCATATTGCTCCTTTTTTCAGCATGTCCTATCAGAACAACAGACTGCCAAATGTAGAAAGTTTAGAAGTTCTGTCCTGAGAGTGACTCGTGGCAAGAACTGGATAAGAAGCAACCAAGCATCCGAGCTGGTTAATATTTTCAGTTCCTAAAATACAATCACCTAGAAGGAATTATGCAGGTATACAGTGTCTGAAGCCGTCCTGTGATATGGGACAAACAGTCTGTTGTTAGAAATTAACAAACCAGGTATTTGAAACTCAGTCTCCCATCGTTATTGAAATATTGAATTTTGTGGAGCAGCCGTGACTCTTTCCTGACAAGGCTAAGATCCACTAAATATGCTGAGTTTCTGAGAAAAGTTTTTGTTTCAATAAATCAGTCTTTTCTGACAGCAATGTCAACAGATGTTGAAAAATTTCCTCTTAGCTGCAGTAATCATACAAGGGAGCATCTGACTGCAAAAAAATGGTGAGCAGAGAAGAGTATTTGTAGGCAGGTGAGAAGCATTAAGAGAAACTCAGCAGGGACTTGAAATTTTTAAGCAAGAGGCACTTCAGATGTGTCTCTTGCTTAAAGATGTGTCTCTTAAGATCACTTAAGATCTTTCAGATCCTTGAAACAAGGGTAACATCGTGTAACTTAGTGTAGATGGATGGTAGTCAGGAATCAATGTCACACATATAAGCACAGAGATTTTTCCTTGTGCCAGATCAAGATTGTTCTTTTCTTTTTGGTTTTCACAGAATTGCAGAATTGAGGTTGCTAAAGATATCCAAGATGATCAAGTCCAACCTTTGACTCCACTTTTTATGTCTGCAAAGGAAGGATAAGAGAGCAGTTCCTTCAAAGGAGGCACTTGGAAGGTGCTTCTCTTAATCATTGTCAAATAATTGTCAAATAATTCACTACATATTCCTCTCCCTGCCCCCCCCCCCCCCTATAATTTCTTAATGCAGTACTGCTATGAGTTTGATGATGAAGAAAAACTATCTCATGGTCATGTTTAGTACTTTTTTCTGGACTGAAATCTCAGTCTTCTGGTGAAACTGTTAAACCCTAATTCAAGCAAGTGCCATGAAGGTGGCTATCCAGCAAGACCTTCCAAAATGTCTTATAATGTTGAGATCAATAGACTCCTCCTTCTGCAAGACAGATGGACAGACATCTCAGTAAGATCAGAATCATGGCCTAAGCACGCTGTTCTCAAAGATGTTGCCTGTTGGTAGTGAGATGGTTAAAGTGGAGAGATAGCAAGTAAAGAAGCAAGATTTGTGCTCTACTGAATGATTCAGACATCCTTCTCTTGAAGTACCTGTAGGGATCTGGCCTCCAGTGGGGCTCAAGAGGATTGATGGGTCATTGCTAAAAGTGAGTGTGGTTGTCCAGCTCTGCCTGCCCCATCAAGTTTCATCTAAGAGGAAAGGAAGGGGAAGTCCTGGATGCCCATGCATAGGCAAGTGAGGATTTGTCTTCAAGCACAAGTCCTTATCTTCCTTCATAAATATCAAATGTCTTTTGGGTTTTCAGGTGCAGAGGCACCAAGGACAGATTGTCAGCTAAATTATATTGGAGCAGGAGAAGTTAATTCTCTGAATTCAGCAATGCTTCAGTTCCAAGAGGAAGGATTTAGTTTCAGAGAAACACAGAAGTATAAAATAATAAATGTGTTTAGGTTGGAAGGGACCTTAAAGGTCACCAAGGTCCACCCCCCATTTCTGCTAGACCAGACTAGTCAAAACCCCATCCAGACTGGCCTTGAGCACTTCCAGAGATGGAACATCCAAAACTTCTCTGGGCAAGCTGTGCCAGATCCTCACCAGGTTTAGGGAAGAATTTCTTCATAATACCCAGCTAAACCTACTCTCTTTCACTTTGAGCCCATTCCCTCTTGTCGTCTCACTCTATGCTCTTATGAAAAGTTATTTTCCATCTTCCTTGTAGGCTCCCTTCAGGTTCTGAAAGGCTGCAATTAGGTGACCCCAAAGCCTTCTCTTCTAGGCTGAACAAACCCATTTCTCTGTGCCATTCCACATGGGAGAGTTTCTCCTTCCTTCTAATCATTTTGGTGGCTTTCTCTGGACTTACTCCAGCAGGTCAATATCCTTGTGGTCAGAAAGGTACAAATAAAGTGTTGCCATTTTCATTTGGCAATATCTTGCTTTTAATGAAAACCTCTAAAATGTGAAGGGCAGGGAAATTTCTCCCTTATTTTTTTTTCATAAAGAAGAAAAACCCATAAAATATGTGCCAAATTGGATGTTTTGGGGAGAAAAAAAAGTTAAAAAGTAGAAGCAACACTGGATTTTCTTTTAAAGGGAGTTTAAATATAATTTTTTGTTATTCAGTGGTGATGCTTTCAAATATTTTTGTTCTTTTGTTTTTTAGGGCAAGATTGGTCATTGATTGATGATGATGCATAAGTAAACAAAAAAGTTGGATTTGAATTTCTGTGGGTTCTCATGAGTAGCTGATAGAAACACCCTGTTACTTCCTAGCCTGAGTAACACAGAGCTCTGCTGAAGTTATCAAAGCTCTGCTGCAGAACAGCTTATAAATGATCTGGAATTAATATTGGACAATAAAGAAAGGATCCTACTCAACCAGGTTTGCAGATGCCTGTCACAGAGACAGAAGAATCCAGGTTTAGGTGAGGCTGCAAAGATGATTGTTGAGAAAAAGCATCACATTGATGGTGTGTAATGGCCAGGTCATTTAGGTATTCCGGTCATCAGGTGAAACAGTGTGGAATCTGTGACACATAGAAATTACCAAAGTATCACCATTTATTTCCTTTTTTTTTTTTCCTATGACTAATTCCCTATAAAAACAAGTAAATGAAAAAATAAAAGAAAGCCAACTGACAAGGCTGCAAAGCATTGAACATAAACATTAATGGCAGTGCTTTTTAACTTGCATATCACTTTTAATCTAAGGCTCTTAAAATGATCCACATTAATTAAACCTTATGATTCTTTATTGATGCCCATAAGAAAAGGCAGATAATACTTCCTGATACTCTATGAATCAGAGAAACTTAAATCAATGGCACAAAGATTCTCAGATATTTTTTAAAAGGTAGGTTGGTTCAGATCATATTCACTCAGAGGTTTGCATTAAAATTCTATTAAAACAAAAGTATCTAGCAATGTCACCTTTTAATTTTTTTTTATTTTATTATTTTTTTAGTGACTGATTCCAGACTTATTGCTACTTACTTTCTGGGACTACTTTCCTTATCAGACAGTGGATGATAGAAAGGAAAAAATGAGCTGCCTGAAATCCTGGAGGATTCTTAATTTTGAGTACAAGCCGATTCAATTTTTTTCTGTCTATAAAGTAGGAAAAAAAGTCCTAAACATTAAAAATGAAGGACCTGTCCAGACTGTCGAACCAAACTCTTTGGGGCACACTCACAAAGCTCTAGATTCATTGCTCCATAACACCTGACTGGCTATAATCATACAAAATATTCTGTGATGTTAAAAGCAGGAGCCTAATTTCTCTAGAGGTTAATTCAGCCTTGCTGTGATCTCAGTTAACTGGTGAAGTGGCTTATCTCTCTTCATTGACTAGACAGGGAGCTGAAGGGAACTGTATTCCAACTAAAAAGGCCTCAGATGCTTCACAAATTAGCAGGATTAATCCAAGTCTTAACTCTGTGTGTGGCCGAATCCTTCATATAATATTTCCTTCAGAATATCAGCTTATGAATTCAATTGTTTAACTGCAAACAATTTGAGTGATGGTCAAATTAGGAGTTTTCTTTTAATAAACTTAGTTTGATTGAGAAAAATTCATCTAGAAAGATGTCAATAGCCTTGGATACCCAAGATATTATCCTTGTTCGTCTGTTTCCAGTAGGAAATTATATCAATTTTTGTAGAAGCAAGTTTTCTCCCTATTTGCTAATAGAAATCCCTCCTCTGAGACAGTTCTGGGTCACCTCAACTCTTCAGCCCATGTCAAATTCTCTCTTATTCTTATTAAGAGCATTGCTTTTTTGAATTTTGACTCCTTTTGCTGTACGTGCAGAGACACTTGAATATTTTATGTAAATATGTATAAAATGTTTTATCCTACATAGAAACTGATTAATATAAATTATGCTATTCATTGCTATATCTTCCAGATGAATGGAACAGTATCAAGAGTATTCTTCCCTGTAATAGGAACAATAATACGTTGTCAATAGACAGATACCTTAATAAGATGAAAAATAAGTTCAATGACAGAAACAATAGATTTCATAAGAAACTATATGACAGGGAAGAGGCATTGCATTGTTTGGAACACCTGTGGTTAATTATCATAGCTGAATACATTAAATTCAGTTTCCAACCTCATATATCTTCATAGACTATTTGGCGATATTAAGCGATAAAGGCTTAATAATCAAAAGTACTGAGTTAGCAAATGTTTTCTAATTTTAATAACTTCTTGTTGTAATTACCAAGTCTTGGAGTGAAATTATTTAATTAGAAAGTAATCAAGAAGTGTCTACTGTTAATTGAAGAAATTATAAAAGATCTACATTTTTAATATATTTCTTGGGTAATAAAATTAAAGTCTATGATAATTATTTTATAAACCATGCTGATAAGAAAAGTTTGATACCAAAATGAGATATTGTGTCTATTAATTCCCATAGCTACATTTGCCTTTGGCAGGTAAAACCCAAAGAATAGGTACTTTGGACATATCCATTATCTGTCATTTCACATCTTAGCATACTTAAAGAATGTCCATTCATGCTCACTGCTCCAGTGAGAATAGTAATAATTATCATTATACCTATTTTCCCAACTAATAAATTGAAGTTAAATGTCTTGCTATAAATCATGGCTATTTATAGGTTAGAATGAAAAATTTCTATCTAATATACTTTTGATAAAAAATGGATTTATAAGTAATATTTTTAAAAGGAAATTGAGATAATATATTTTCATAAATATTTTAACTTTTCAGAAATAAAATAGATGCATTTCAAATCAAAACAAAAAAAGAAAAAATCACTGGTTTTAAAATGTTCAGCTAAAGTTAAAGGAATTTGAATTTAGAAAAAGTCTGCAGAACACTTAGTAGGATTTATTATTCTTATTCTGTACCTTTTCATTATTCTCTGTCAGCCAAGTATTGAGAGTAAATGGTGTTTCCCAAAATCCTTCATGGTTATGCATTTCCATGCCGAACCATGCTCAGAAAGTGGGGTGCCAAAAATGCTGAATGTGTCATAGGTGTAAAACCTTTTTTTATTCCTGACTGCTGCTATTTCTGTTAAACATTCCAAGACACTGATCATCCAATTTAAAACTTCTGTGGTGAACTGCTATTCCCTCTTGGGTGTCTGTTAAAGTTAATTTGTCAATGCACAAGAAGCACAGGATAAAGATCTTCTAACACAGGTTTGTCAGAATAGACATGGTGTATGTAAGTTTCTGAAATTGTACATGCTCCTAGGTCCACGGCTTGCATGAAAATCTTGTACTCTAATAAATAAATGCTATTGGAAATATGTTTTCCATGAAAGGGAAAAATGACCTGCTTGCAGGAAAAGTGACAGAGCTAAAACCACACACAGAAATGCTTCCCAACCTGCAATAGGAACAATCTGAGAAAAGAAATATATTCTAAAATAAAAAATGGGCTCGTTTTCTTTTTTCTTTTTTTTTGTGATAATGTCATAATTAGTTTACACCTTTTAGCTAATTCTCTTGGAAAACACATCTAATTAATAACAAAATCAATGTCACTATTCTTTTGGTTGCTGGTCTTAATCCTGAAAGACTTTTCAGAGAGTCAACAAATGATGTCATATGACACACATAGCAAATGACCTCTAGCTGGACCAAAAGTGGCATCTCTATCTCTGTACAAAATTCAAATTATGTGTTTCACTAACAAGACTGCATCATGTTGGAGTAGTGACTGACAAACTGTCAGATGCTTCAGATTGACAAATATATGTATATTTCCATTCCTAATTTATGCATTCTGTTAGTGCAATTATAGCTGTAAAAAATACCCTCACGTGCTAAAAAAAATCTACTAAATGATGTAAACATCTGATTCACGTCTGTATGAGGATTCTCTTGTCAATTCAATTGGCTACTCTGCACCCACACCTTTTCTTAATTTGGGAAAACCTTCAAAACCCAACCAAGCCTAAAATGCAGAAAATATTTCACATCTCCAGAAATTTTCAGGTCAAAGTCAATGTAAATTATTTGACCACCAATTTAATTTCTGTTCTGCCTGAATCAGACAGATCACCTTGACACAAGGCATTTATTAGGTTGGTGATAATGATCTCTAGGTATTCTCTGGGGCAACAGTTCCTTCGAGCTCTTCATAATCCCCAAAAGATACCTTTGGCCTTGAGCATTACAGCTTAAAACAAATGCAACTTCCAAATTTACTGGGTTACCTTTCATTTACCTGCCATTTAAATTCATTCTTCAGAGACACTCTGTCAGCAAAGTAGATATGAGTCAGTGTCTTCACTGTAAGAGAAAAAGAAAGAAAAACCTCACACTATGTCATGTTTCATATGTAGAAGAGAAGCAGTAATTATATGTTACCTCTTTTGGTTACTTTTCAACAGAGAATTTTCTGGATGGCTTCCTTGACAGAATAAGAAAGTCTCTTTTACCAAAAAAAAAAAAAAAAAAAAAAGGGGCAAAAAAAAGTGTGGGAATTGAGACACTGGGGAAGTTGTGCATCCTCTAGGATAACACAAAGGGAAGTATTACAAAGACTGTTCCCAACTGGGCATGGATTTATAAGTTACACAGAGCACCCTTATCTACTGAAATGCAGAACTATATGCATGAGAAATTCCCAGCTGCTGACATTTTGTGAGCTTTTAATAGTACCATTAGTCAATATATCAGTATGCAGCATATCATATTGACTAGAGCTGATGTTTATAGTGGAAAGCTATTGACTTATAGGATGAAAAAGTGGATATAATTCAGCTTCAGGCATTATTGCCCACTGGAGGTTACTTTTTCATTTACAGGGACAATAATTTGCCCTGTAAACTGAAAACTCTTGGCTCACTATATATTTTACTATGCACTTTAATAAGACTTTTTTTTTGCCCTAAATGTGCTTTACATAGAAGCTGGAACTTCAGCAGTAGTATATCCTCTGTTAACATAGCCAACACAGAAAAAAGCAGCCCAGAACTGGAAAAAAAAAATAAAAAATACTCAAACCAATGAAACTTGAGTGGCTCACTAAAATGTCTTCTTTTTAGAAATGGTCAATTACATGTTCAGATATAAGTGCCAAGAGATGCCCCTTACATATCTACCTTGCTGTGGGACATTGACAGCAGCCTTGAGGTTTACAGGAGACTTGGTTGTGCAGAGAAGTTGTGCAATCCTCATCCAAGATTTCTGTGGAAGCCCTAAGAAACCTGGCCTGATTCTCTTTTGAGCAAGAATTCAGATAGGATGGCTGCTTGAGGCTCCTCCCAACACGAGTCCTCTTGTGATCACTCTGAGACTTTTAAACTGGCTCTTCCTGCGTTCACTCGAGAGACACAGACTGTTACAGAAAACTAGATCCCATCAGCAAAAGACAAATGACTACTAAAAATGGGAAGAAATGCTCTCTGGAGACACTGTGGAGGGAACCCAGAAGATGAGCCTGGGTTAGGTAATGTGCACATGGCTAAAAATGGTGATATGGCATGGCTGGATTTCACTTTGACTGTGCAGACTGGCGGTTAGTTGAAGAGTTCATGATTATTCCAAGATGTTTTCTTTGCATGGGGCTCACTCATCCTTGATAACAACTGATGGCTTAGAATGCTAACACAGTGCATAATTTCACAGAATAAAAACTGCCATATGCATTGACTGATGAACTAATGGTCTGGATCCTACAGTTTTAGTAAAAGATCAGCTTGCTAACCACAAGACACACACACTTCAGCTGACAATACATCTTGATAAGCTAAAAAAATTTCAGAATTAGCTTGTCAATAGCAGAAATGAGTCAATAGCATAACAACTGCTATCCACATCTAATCATAGTAATGGCACAATAGACAATATTCATTATCCACCTGTCAAATCTTGGTGTGAAAAAAGGCAGTAATAGATCAAGGATAGTATAACAATAACAGTAACAATAATAGTAAAAACAAGAGCAGCAGCAAAACCAAAAAACATCATGTCCTAAAATTAGTGCCATAAATCAATGAGTGTTTTCTTGTGTCAATTTGCATTAAGATGCACTGTACAAGACATAATATACTAGAGTATCCTAACACAATATGATTTCCTATTTTTACTTCATGAATTATAATTTAAGACTTAATTTTTTTAAACCATTGGGTAGTTACTTGTTATAAAATAATACATCCATGGATTTTCTCCAGGTTTTGTGGTGAGATACGTGCTAGGAGAAAAAGCAGTTCTTTCTTCTTGCCTTTTTTTCATAGCATTCATCCCAACAATGCTACTGTATAACAGGACTAAATCACTTCAATCACAGTTTGACAGCTTAATGCTGACTTTGTCTCACAGAGAGGAAAGTCTTTATGACTAGAACAAAAGATGGAGCTGTTTTGAGAGCTTAGGTGGGGATCTGGCCGTGTTTGCCTTCTATGAAGACTATTTCTTCTACTGCCTGTTTGGCCCTTTATTGGTAGTGACAGCATTACTGGTGGTGTTCTGTGAGCCACATAGGGGATTGTGGCCAGTATGGATGCCCTTCTGAAGAATGGACAATTATTTATTTACTTATTTTTTCATTTATTTATTTTTAATAGATGTTTTTGCCCTAAATTTTTTCAGTGCATTGCCTGAATTTTCATTGGCTGCAATGAGAACAAAAGTGCCATCAGTGCCATATGTGTGCATCTGAGTCTGGAGCTGAAACCTCCCCTTAGTGCTCAGTCTAGTTGCCTAAACATCTAAGTGTGTAGCATCACTGGAGATGCTATGGGGTTGGCAGATGTGACACCATCTATAGGCAGGTAAAATCCTTCTATTCTTTTGAAATGGCAACCAAAAGGGACACCCAAGGGCATCTCAAATGACAGGAGGTAATTAAGTCTCGGCAATTTTACTTTATTCTCAGCATCTAATTTATGACAATCATTAAGAATATATCTATACTGAGAAATTAAATGGGACCAGGAATATTTCTGGTCATTAGGGTCAAGCAGCAATATATATTTGGGTCTGTGCTGAGGAATTCACCAAGCCAATTCTAAAAAGGGTAAGTACACTTGGAGTAGTTACCGGCATTCCTAACTCCTAAAGTGCTTCCTGTTTTTGGCAATGTGTTAATTGCTATGAAGACTGGACAAGAGACAATCCTAATATCTCTCTAATCTGGTCAGATGAAAGTCCTTCTGAACATTATCTCCTTTATTAACAATCATAGCTAAAGTGCATAAGAATTCAGCCATGTGTAGGCACTAACAGAAAAATGTGCCTCATTTGGACAGTAAAAATGTTAAAAATTCTCATCTCTACACCTCTCCACTACTTGGTCCACCCAAGTAGACTCAAAATAATTCCAGACCTTTGAGGCACCATACTTCTGGATATTTCAGGTTCTACCAGATTTATTTTTCTCTCTTTGGATGTAATTGTCATTCAGTCCTAGAGTTGAGGTACTGCAGTAGGTTTCTATGGCTTTGGTTTTATTCATTCCTTTCTCTGTCTCTGTTTTTCTCTTTCTATTCAGACACAGAGAATAATAGAATTGCTACTGCCAAAACCCTCACTCCATTGGAGTGAAAACCATTCATTTGTCGTCTCAATTTTAAGATTCCTGACTCCAAATGCAAGGATATTCTCCATGGATGTAATGGGACATTTAGCAATTCACTCATTTTCTTCACATGCTACTTATTTAGACACTCAGCAGTTGGCAGCTTTGATGTGAGTGGTAAAAATTATAAAGACATTACATATCATAAAAATATAAATGAAAGAAAACATGGGCCCTGTTTTATATCAGACTAAATTGGCTAGTGTCATACTCAAGATTTTTGCTTTATGAATTATAATTGTTAGAGGAGGTGTTCCCTAGTGAAACACTACCTGACTCTTTCATATATAACATCAACTCTTCACTTTTTCCTCCTTAACGAAATTGCTGTGCAAAACTTAGGCACAAAGAAGTAAATTTATAAACTCAAATAGTACACATATGAATAGAAAAGTGCATCACTCTCTTTGAAATCCTTAATATAATTAAGGTGTCTGTCAAAAATGAAAATAAATAATATTTTAGGGAGGAAGTGGTAAAACACAGCTAAGCAAGTAGGGCTGTGATTCTTCAAAATTATCTACATAGCAAAGGAAGGGGGAAAAAAAAGAAATTGTTTTCATACTGCGGTTCTATCCTGGCCATTTGTGGAGAATTCTAAGAGAATCTAAGCACTTACAGAGCTGCTTACTCAGTCCTACCCCTGTGCTGGGACTGGGAAAAGCACAGAAACAGAGTGAGAAAACTAATTGTTTGAGCTAAAGTTACTTTAATAAATGAGGAAAAGAAGGGAATAAAACTCAAGTAGCACTGATGTAAGGGTGATCAAACATCACCTTCAATTATTTTTCAGCAACAGTGACCTTGGTAGATACTTTCCTCCAACTTTGATTTGTGGAGCATGACATTGAATTCTTTTGGCCCATTCAAATAAACAGTCCCTCCTGTTTCCCCTACAACTCCTTGCCCACTTCTAGATTGTCTCTTGTGGCATGGCAGAAAAGAAGCAGAAAGTGTTGAAGCTGGGCAAGTACTGTTCATCAACCCACGAATCATTGGTGGGTTATCAATGCTGTTCTGATCATAAATTGATAATATCTCACCATATAGACTCCTATGATGAAAATTACAGTCCATTCCTGCCAGACTAGGGATATCACCATGAGTTCTGGTGCTTAAACTGTGACCTGTTTTCTCTGCAGAGCACACATACAGTGACAGAAAACTTGGTAGAAATACTCTGGGAGTGAATCTCTGGACATGTCTTGCATATTTCAAATAATATGTCATGTTAAACCAAGAATCATAGTGGGATTAAGGTCTCCAGTAAAGAGAGTAAGAATTCTAATGGGCTTCCTCTCCTCTATGTATGTTTTTCAATTAACTTTCTTCTAAATATTCTCTCCCTCATAGCTTCTCACTGGACACTCAACAAGATTTTGGAATTCCATCCTTGTCTATATTCAAATATTTATCAGACAAGAAGTGAGAAACCCAATTTACGTTGGTTTGGCTTTGGGCAGAGAGATGGAGCAAGGTTCTTCCAGAGGTTTTTCCCAAAAAACACATATTTCTGCTCTGTGGTTCCACACCAGTGTGCTCCAACTAGTGCCAGCAGTCCTCTGTATTTCTGCTCTGTGGTTCCACACAGTAGCTGTACATATCTACCACAATTTCAGCCCCATGGTTTGGTGCTATCAACAAATGTCCTGACTGCCATCTTCTCTGCGTTGAAGTTCTCACTGCCATCTCAGTCCTGTGCCTCTGATCTAGTGGGAGTTACTAGTGGCAAAGCAGGGGGAACTAGTGAGAACTAGTGGGAAAACTGTGCTAAAACTCTCACAGGTAACTGACTTTTCTGGTGTAGGGAGCTATAGCAGTGAGGCTGCCTTCAGATGTGGATTTTGGGAGGACATAACATTGACTAAATCTGTCTCTGAGGATTTTACCTTCTGAGACTTCTGCAGAAGGACCCGGACAGGCAAGATGGAAAACTGTATCTCAAGTGTGCACAATGCCTGCTTATAAGTTTACATATGTGCCTAAGTATGCTATTGAAACATAAAAAGCAAATTTTAAAGAAATTGTCATCATAGATTTTTTCATTATATAAATCCCTAAGGTCTTTAGATTCACTGCAGTAGTAAGGTCAGGACA
The DNA here is from genome assembly GCA_009764595.1 of Geothlypis trichas. Classification (NCBI taxonomy): domain Eukaryota; kingdom Metazoa; phylum Chordata; class Aves; order Passeriformes; family Parulidae; genus Geothlypis; species Geothlypis trichas. The sequence goes on along the minus strand of CM019933.1, from coordinate 6,087,469 downwards.
CCAGAAAGAGATTCTACTCACACTACTTTGGTATCACAAATAAATGTAGGACTTTTTTTCCAGGCCTGAGAAATATCTCCCAAACACAATGACTTACAACAACATGCTTTACAAGACAGCTTGTCTACTTCCCTTGTATCTTTCCTTACGGTTTCAAAGGTTATTTAAATTTTAAATTTTAGAAATTTACTCAAAGACTTACTGCTCAAAATCAGTAGAAGGGAGGGACATAGAGCTCAACTATCTTTGCCATTCTGTAAGTGCACACCAGTCCACTGGACTTTGAGTTTAGTAATGACTGACATGCACATATTGAGAGATGACTTGTCCTATCAGGTCCAGACATCTGGTCTATGGAAAGATGAGCTTTCTATTCCCTTCCCACCTCCAAAATAATATTGATTTCTTATTTGAAAAAAAGAACAAACTGCTCCACTGGGAAGTTTTATTTCAAGTATCTCAATCACTTTTTAAAAAAAATTAATTAATATTAGATATGTTGAAAATGTCATTTAATTGAGATATTTTTAATTTCAAACCGTACATAATCCAAGTCTGTGATGTTATTTTTACTCCTAGAGGCACTGTTGTTTGGGTGTTGCATACTTGCATTCTTTCCTGGTCTGTCCCCAGCTTGAAGAGGTTCTTGTGATCATATGAATGCCATGATGCACTGGTTCTTCTTACAAATAAAGGACATTTGGTGGTAGGTCTTGTTCACCTTTTCTAGTAAGGAATAATAGATTCTAGAATTATGACAACATTATTAATTTAGATGGATTTATCAACTGAAATATGTTGCATTGACGAGGGCATTTCTAGCTTCGTCAGTACTCTACACATGAAATAGATAAAAAAAATCCTACATAGATTGCTGTTTCTCATCAGACAATATAGAAATTGAAGTTTCTTAGTATTCATTGTTAAAGAACTTTTATATTTGTATATTTAGAACTTTTTTTTTTTTAAATAAAATTCCCTTACAAGGAATGTTATATGGCAAATATCAAGTTAAAAAAGATGGCTGGCAGACCTCAAGAAAAGATGTAAATGTTACAAGTTCTTTTCCCTGGAAAGTATGCAAACCATTCATTCTAGAATTGCTTATGTCAGACTTCATGATAATCATAAATCAAACACAAATCTGTCATAAGATTTCAAAGATTCAGATAGTACAGTTGAATGTTCTCTTTTCTGTAAGTTTTTGTTTTGATGTGGTTTATAGAACTGGGTTTTTTTTTTGTGTTTGTTGAATTTTGACCTGTCCCATTTCATAATTTTTGGAGTTGGGAAATATTATTCTCTCTACAGATTTAGGTTGGATTGGTAAAATGTATGGTTGAAATATATTTAAGCAGTTATGATTTTATATTTGTTCTACTTACTTTCTTTAATTCTGCTTGAATATTTTAATTTCCCTTGACAACTAAAGCATATATTAATTATTGAAGCATAATAATTTTTTGCCTTAATCTTTATCTCTTTCATTTTGTATATATTGTTTTCTTGCTAATGACTCTTGAACAACTTCAAGAATATTGGCCTTTTGATATCCAAAATATTTTTGTAGGCCTGTAAATGTTTTTGACTGCTATTCCTTATTAGTTTTTCTTTTTCCTTACTGATTATTCTGTTACGATTTTTCATTCAGTACAGCCTAGTTACATTTTATTCAAGTGTAATTTTTTCTTGTGGTAGAAATTCTCAGTAGTTTTCCTATGTTGGAAAAAGAAAATATACAGACCTTCTTTATATTCATGCTCTGGATATGTTCCACCCAGCTGACTTTTCTGCCTAATTTCTTTTTGTCCTTTACCACTCAAAACCTTAGTTACAGACCTGCTTTCATCCTTTCATTTAATTTTAATAGAATCAACTTAAAATCATTCTATCCAGGGTTAATTTTCATGCCTGGCTTATCTTCTTGACTTATCACTACTGAATCTTCCACTGGGATCAGAAATCTTTTCATTCTGGCATGTGACGAACCTGTAGATAACAAGGACTGATATTCTATGGGAGTGAAATTATTCTGAAAAAAAGGTATGGCCAGCACAATTTTGATTTTCCATGGTATAAGGAATGTCTCCACAAGTGTAAAAAAAGAATAAGCTGCTCTAACCAGGATTAGTATGGGAGAAGGCTAATTGGTCTTTCACCTTATTTTTGCTGTCATTCCTTCAGGGATTAGGTTAAGCCTCAGTGTATGTTTCATCAGGGAATTACAGAGATTAGACTTTGTCTCTCTGTCTATCATTCAGACACTTCCTCTAATGTTGACTAGATTTTTCTAAGTCTCACAACTCATCATGTAGTTCCTTTCAGTCAAAAATAGGTATATAATTGATGGTATCAAAGGCTGATCCTAGGTTAGTAGAATGAAAGTTGTGAGACCATAAGACGATTCCAAAATCTTTATTAAGTTTCCTGATTTTCCACCTTTCACCCATGCCAAGTCTCACTTTACCTATGGGGTTTTTACATCTTTAAATTAAGAAGATGCTAATAAGCTGTCTACAAGTCTGACCTCAGACACATAAAGTATTCTGTGTAGAACTGAGATTGTCTACTATAAAGTAATATAACCCAAAGTCATGACCTGGTCCTTTAAAATAAAGCTCCCCTCAATGACAAAATAGAACTGCTGTAGGAAAATGCCAGTTACTCAGCAAAATTTAAATGAGGCAGGGTCTCTACCAACCCTGTGTCTTCAAGTTCCAGCTAGAAAGAAATCTTCACGAATATTGTAAAACTGACTATCATAGTTATATCTGAATGCTTAATTATTCACAGGATTTCCTTTCAGCCTAAAGGCCATGAGAAATTGCATTAACTGAGGATGGGATTCATCTCATACAACTGTAACTGTAAAAGACTACAGGATCTGCAACTGGAATATTAGTACTTTAAATTTAGTACAATAGATAGGTATTTTTAGGGAACAGTTCGTAGGCCCTGCTTAGTTCTCCTTGGGATGATCTGAGTTATGCACTAGAAATACCAGTTCTGGTTTGACCTGAAGGTAGAACAATGGTAAGACTGAGTGTAGATCCCTATGTTTGCTCAGAAAACACCCATATCCTCCTGGTACAACCAGCAGAAAGAGGTACATTTTGAAGGTGGTTCATCTAACCAAAGATCCCTGTCTAGAAAAAGTGAACAAATATATGAAGGTGTTACTCTTTAGCCACTGGATGTGAAGGAAGGTCTTTTTGCACAGCCATCTTAGATAAAACATCCAATTTAAATTTGGTATTAAAATAAGTTAATTGAATTTGAAATTTTAACTCCACTTCAGATAAAGCCATTATTTCCATTAAGAAATTCCAATTTTATTTCTGTGATCTATGCTTGTACAGTGCATTCCACAGGCAAAAAAACCCCCTTTATTTCCTTATTTGAAGGTGCTGGGTGATGAAAAATCCACTATAGTCCTTTGCCAGTCGTTCTACTGTTTTTTATAATTTTTGTTAAAAATGGATATTTCTTTCCAGAATCAGTTTGCCAAGTTTCCATCCCCAGCCACTGGATCTTTTCAAGTTTTTCCTTCTAAGACTGAGGAAACTTCTATTATCACATTTTTATTCTTTCAGGGGATATTTATAGACCATGTCTAGTTACGCCTTTATCTTCCTTTTGAAAAATTAAATAGAGCATGCAGTACTTCATTGCACAGTGTTTTCAAACCTGCAATAATTCCTGTGGAACTTTTCTGAACATTTTCCAATCTTTTTTAGATACCTTTTCTCAGCTGCAGGTACAAACACCGGACAGTTTTCCTATAATGGTCACATCAACGCCAAGTACAAATTAATAAAAAGATTCCTTTCTCCCATCTGATATATTTTCATTTATGTGTTTAAGGATCATATTGGTCCTCTGCAACATAACATCTCATTGGATCCCATATTCTGCTGATGAGCTATTACTGATTCTCATTTTCTCTTTCAAGTCTTTTACAAGATCACAGTTCTCAAGATAGAATTTTCCATCCAGTAAATGCAACTTTGATTTTCTAATCTTGGGGCAGAAATGTAGCTGACAGAGGTCAGTGTAATTCTGTTCTATGGCATTTTCTGCTAGATAAGGATCTGAGCAAGGATTTTATTTCAAGAACTTGTTATATTAACTTGATAAAGTCCTTTGCTTAATTTTACACCAGGAATTAAAACCAACCTTAATGTGGTCCTAAAACCATTCCTTCTGAACATCTAAACTATATTTTCAACTTTTACCATTAGGAGCCAACCATGATCATCTTGGAAATTCTGCTTCAATTCTGACCATGTTGGTCCTATTCTCTAATTTGTTCTAATTCTTTCCTATCTGCAATGTTCATGTGACCTTCATATTTATGACAACCTTTCAAAGCAGACTGCCCTTCATCAACAAAAAAGATTTTCCTTCTCCTCATTCCCTTTCCTCTTGTGTCCTTTCTTTGTATTACAGTTTGTCCATCTAAAACAAAAGTTAATAAAAATAATTTTAAAAATTCCCACCTATTAAGTAATTTCCAGAAATGTTGCACTCCACAAATAAAAATCACACTTACAGTAAGAAGGCTGGTTTAATTGTAATCAGTTAGGGAATGATAATCCCCCACTACAAGACTAGAAAGAAAGGAAACTGGTGGTTTCGATATTATGGAGGCCACCAAAGATTCTACATTACATATCCATGTAGATCCTCACAATATCTCTCAAGTTTAATTTTTTTTTTTTTTAATGATGATACACTCCCATTTCACAACTTGATTTCTGAGCTGAATCAATTAGAAGATTGTGACTAAGAACTCATCATGATCCAAGACAGGAATTAACTCCAAGTACTGGCCTTTCTCATACAGCTGCTTTAAAAGATTTATATCTTTCTGAAAGGACATGTATGATTCTCCCTCCATTTTGAACAGAGAGCATTTAAACGAGATACTATGTTTTCCAGAGATGTGGATGCTAATTCACATCTTATTGGCAGCTACTTAATGTTATCAGGTGTACTAGGTGAATCTTAATAAAGGAATAATGAAGACAGCATGTTTCCTCTTGCTTCTTTTATTGCTCCATTAGACTTTCAGTGCATCACATTCTTTTTCTTAAGCCTCCCTGCAGCCCATGAACAAGCTACAATCATGCAGAACCAAGAAACGTCAAAAAGATATTTTCCTACCAATTCCCAGAAAAGTATTTTTTTCTCTTGTCATACAGAAGTCCCACTCTTTCTCTTAACTTGTTAGTGATTCTCAGAAAGTCCTCATCCGCGTGAGGATGAACTATTGCAGTCAAACCGGGTGGGTGTACAAAAGTTTTCCAAATGTAAAATGCTGCTAAATTCATCCCAAAGGCAACACACACTTTGCAAGTGTACCTGGACCACTGCTGTAAGAGGCAAAATGAGTTCTGAAATGGGTATTACTTCTAAAATAATTTTTAGCACTATGTGCATGCCTTCAGAATGTGCAAATTGATTGGAAAAGAAGAAGAGTTTGAAACCAGTCTTTTAAACAAGCTGTTAAAGCAACATAATTTGCACCATTTGTTACTGTTAAGATGTTTCCATATCCATCTGACCTCCTCTGCCATAGAATTATAGAAATATTTAGGCTGGAAAAGAAAGACCTTCAAGAGTCCCACCATTAACTCTGCAGTGCTATGTCCATCAATAAACCACACCTACACATCTCTCAGGCATGTCTGGAGCTGGTGGCTCCACCACTTCTATGGGCACCCTGTTCCATTGCCTGACATCACTTTAGGGGAAGAATTTTTTCTTAATTCAATCTAACACTTCTCTGGTGCAACTTCAGCCCATTTTCTCCTTGTCCTGTCACTAGTTACTCAAGAGGGAAGAATGACTCACAAAATTTCACTATATGACAGCTGCAGCCCATTCAAGAGTACTCCTTGTACTGTACACACTTCTTCTAACAATCTTATCTAGAGAAAGCTGCCCTATGAGACCTTGCTGCAACTGCAGGAACAGTTTACAGAATCTATTGGTAGGTTTTTCATGTGCAGCTCCTTCAGAGCTGGCCAGGCTGTCAGATCTGAGTAGCTGTCAGGGCAGGATAGACAAAGAGAAATAAGGAATAGCTCAGGATAGGGATTCCAGGTGGGTTTTGGAGAGGGAGTTGGCGGCCAAAGAACTCTTGATTTTCCACAGGAGCCAGTGTAAGGACCCTGTACCCTGAAACTACCAGACTGTGCTGAATTTCTGGCAGGGAATTTCACCAGGCAAATTTCATGGGTACAGGCATTCCTCTTGTCTTTTCTGTCTGTAAATGCTTGGGTCCTGCCTGGTGACACAGCACACCCTCTAGAAGGGGACAAGGAAGTGGCACAAGCACTAAATATTTTTAAGGGACCTGGTAAAGTGATCCTGAGGGATTTCCCCAAAATAGCTCTCTTTGTGTTGCTGTGTAACAAGAAGGGCTGGACCTGTGGAAAGGACATCAGTGGCTCTAGGGAGGAAGGAAACATTGAGGGAATATGTTTCACAAAAGTCATAGACAACCTGGATCCTGTCTAGGATCCAGGTTCCTGCATGACAGGCAGGAGGTGGAAGACAGTGGAGAAGCTCCCCACTATATACTGGAGGTCAGATTGTCTCCCCATAGCATGGGTCACTGCCTTCTTGGCCCACCCTCTGTGCCACACATCATGTTCTGCCCTGATCTCTTCCCTGCGCTGATTCTTGCCCCTTGCTCCTAAATGACCCTGAATTCTCACCCCAAGAACTTCTTTATTACTCTTGGTGATTTGCTGTGAATATCTATTTAGCTTCTAATAGGCTAGGTCAGGAAGATGGGAGGTCTGCATGAAAAGTTGTCCCTGCTGAACTGAGTATCAGTGTTGCTGATTTTTTGGGAGCACAGATCTCATCAGAAGCCTATATCTCATCCCAAAGCTTCTGCTCAGGCACTGACCTTGTCTTTGCTTTCTGCAAGTCCACAAACCCCAGTTGCTAATGTTTGTTTCTTCAATGATCTCTCAGAACCTTTTAGTAATCACTATGAAAGCTATTCACCTCCCTCAGCTTTAGGCATCTGGCCTCCTCATTTATCTGTTTGTTTGTTTATTTATTAGTTGATTCTTTTATAAATGATGAGAATAAATAACAAAAATGTGACTCATTTAATTTTAGAAACATATCTGGCTTAGGATGGGTTGGATCACCCTGTAGTGAAATCATCATATTGGCCATAGGAATTTAGATCTAGTTAAAGGTAAATCTGGACCTACATAAATGTCTGAAATACCATCATGGATCCCTTTACTCATCTGAAGGAAGGAATGATATCATTCACCCAGTATTAAAGTTTTATTTGTGATTTCTACATAAAAGCAACACAGGATTTTTCACCCCTAAGATGATGACAGAGATTTTTTTTCTCCTTAGAGATTACACTTGATCATTCCGTTTATATGAAAGATGGGTGTCTGTGAAGAAGTGATAAGAATAATATTTTGAAATGTTGTAAGAAATACTTACAGAAATTCCTATCTGGTAACTATAATATTTATAGTTATGTTATATATCAGGTTTTTGGAAACTAAATAATGCATCTGCTCTGACCCAGGAGATCACTTGTCACAGCAAAGAAACCTCTGCTGTGAGCTTCAAAGACATTTTGACGTTTAATGAAGAGATATTTTTTATGTTTTTACTGAATACCTTGTGTCAAATGACGCATCACGACTTTCCCCAGCAAAGCTCTCAGCGTGAACTTGGTGCAGTTTCCAAAACTCTGCAGATTGCCGGTCTGCTTTTTGAGGCTCCTGTTTCTTGATATCAGGCTTCCGTGTTGCCCAGAGCTTGCCTGCCTGGATCCCATCTCTGGCACGCTGTGTAGCACAATTCAGCTGCATGGTCTCTCCAAATAATACAGCATCACTCACCCGCCGGCCTCCCGCCGCGGCTCAACTCTCGTCGTCGGCTTCAAAAAGGCACACAGCATGACGTGCCTTTCTGAATGTGCATAGACTCCAGTGGTCAAGCTGAACAGTCCAAAGTCTGTGCCAGTTCTTTCCTAGCATTTAGATCTCGTTTACTGCCAGACCCTGTAAAAGAAATAATCTCCCAATTGAAGACAGTTTGTGGTGGAATATGGTGATGGGGTGATTGCGGAAATAGCTTCATTTGTCTTTCAGAGACAGAGTTCTCCACTGTCAAAGTCATTGATTACCAGCTCAGCCAGTGAAGGAGGCATCTTTCCCCCCTCTGAGCTACAGGATATTAAGTTCCATAATTGTTTGCAGTCAAATGCCTATGCAATACTTAATTGCCTTCTGTAAGCTGCTTGGCGATGGAGCAAGAGCAATGGTTTGACGAGTGGAGCTAGAGTCCAAAGCACAGTGGAGCTTGCAGCAATAGGATCCCTGCTGATAAGAAACAAACACGTCTGCTTCTGTGTCATTGTTTTTTTGGCTGCATCAGGCAAGTTTTGGGAAAGTTATTGTCTCCTACCAGGCGGTGTAATGGGCAGCCAAAATGTGCTAGTTCACCAGACTTTCCTCTCCAAAACCAGGCTCAAATTTTGGCTCTAGTCACTCTTCAGAATTACTTTAGTACATCCACATTCATTCTCATTTCAGTGTCACTGTGGCTGGCACAGGCAGGCAAAGCTTGCTTCAGGTTGCTGCAGACATACCCAAAAAGAATCTCACAATAACTTAGTGCTGAAAGCCTGAACAGAAGATTTTTAAGAGTGTGTGTGTGAAGAGGCAAGAATCAGACTAAAACTGAGTCTAACTGGCAAGTTTTGGGTATAAGCCCCAACATATATGCAAAGGTACAGTCTTGGCATAGCCAAGAGCTATAAACCAGGATTGAAGTTGTGTTATTTTTCCAATATGATTTTCAACATGATCAGCTTAGACAGAAACAAAAATCTTTCTTAATTACAAAAACAAACAAATAAACAAAATAATTCTGTCCTTTTTTTTTTTTTTTTTTTTTTTTTTTAAATTTTAGTACAGGACCGTGTTCAAAATTCCTTCAGGGAATGTTTTTGAAGATCAGGGGATTAAAAATGTTATCCTGTTTCCCGAAACTGAAGTTCTTTAAACGCTTTTTCATGCTTGTTTCTTTTGAGGAATCTTGTAATTTACAAAGACATAATGAAAAAAAAAAAAAAAAAAACAAATTAAAGAAAACTTAGGTGAAAAATAAGTCCTAAGGTACTTTTTAATGGCAAGTCAATGCAGAGATGTAGTTAATATGGTGATACTATTTCTAGAGTAAAAGATATTTAAAGATTTTTTTGTCTCTTGCTGGCACTTAGCTACATAATAGGAGCACATTTTTAAATGTACATATTCTTAGCTTTAAGTAATCAGGTAGTTTCGTTATTTTTATATATACATCATTATTTAGTTTCATCGCTTTAAGTGTATTACTAGTTTTATTATGATGTTAACTAAATTCAAAGTAGTAAGGGATGTAAGTAAAGCAAGATACTATGTCTTTTCAGGAACTAAATTTTACCATTCTCATGCTCATTTTACAAAAATCTAATCTTGGACTGCTTGGGTAAATCAATAATTCAGTTAGTAGAAGTTAAAAATAAAAACTAAAAGATTGTTATAGATTTTTAGAAAATACTATTTTGCTCCATTTATTTTTGCAGAGGACATATTATTTAAGATTTTTTCAATTTATTTTCTAAAAATGAAAACAGAAAGCATGACCTTTGGTATAAATTTGATGCTATAAATTAAGTGTTTGACTTTGTTAGGTAATGGCAAAGAATTTTGGAGGACATAAAGATAGTGAAAAAAG